>BGPR01029734.1:8554-19099 GCA_013235015.1 Araneus ventricosus | reverse complement strand
GTAGTTACGTATTGCTTAACATCTTAAAATTTTTCATTACGGCTAGGTTATATGTTGCACTAGCAGAGTGTTCCATCATGTTTGCACTGTTTTTATCACTAAGGAGCAGGATTTCTATTTCCTGGTATAAATATATCGTCTGCCCTATTAGCAAGATATTATTTCACGATATTATTCACGGATCGTCTTCACGATTTTCTGAATGCCGCACAACTTCGTAAGGAACTTCATATGAATATTGTAGAGCATCTTGCTAATAGGGTGTTCTCTAATCATTCAAAAGATATACTTACTTTCCCTGTCTTATTTATAATGTTGCGATTGATTAATTCATTTGCTAATGAGGAAAGGACAAGTATGGTTACCCTATAGGTGAAAACAGACAAAGAGATCTTAGCTTGCCTAACAAGAAGAGAAGAGTTTCATGTTTTTCATAAAATTCCTCTTTAGGGGATCATTGAGCTTTTTCTACCCATATACATATAATCTTTATATATAAAGGGAAATACCATGACTCACTCACTCACTCACAGACTCATCACGAAATCTCCAAAAAAACCACTGAGACTAGAAACTTGAAATTTGGCAAGAGTTGCTTCTTAGGCAGTAGGTGCTCACTAAGAACGGAATTTTCGAAACTTTAATTAAATTTAAATTATTTAATATTACTTTAAATTTTAAAGTTTTCAGAAATAACTAGGATCCTATTATCGCAAAAAAAAAAAAAATTACATCTCTTAAAGATAAAAAAAAATCTAGCTTCTTCTATTTCCATGCAGAAATTTGTTCATCTTTAATTAATGTTTCAAAATGTTTTAAAACATGAATTGTAACAATGTTTTTATTGTTGTAAATAAAATTCAAACCATCCTCATTACTTCAGGAAATCTTTTACTCGTGCTTTGCACTTGTTGCAGTGATAGTATAAATTGTTTTGGAGAATTAACTCCAAAGCAAAGTTTCACTTAGTACTTCTTGCATTGTTGAAATATTTTATCGCACCTGCTTAAAAGTAATATTTTTATAAAACGTAGCAACAAATATTTGATTTCTTCCTAGTTTGTTTTTTATTGTGTGAGGTGGACGAATGATTTTCGTCCTTTCTTCAGGCATTTTAATCTCATGCTTTCCTGCCATTTTAAAATTATGAGTCATAGAAAACGCTTTCAAATTTTTGCATATTGCAATTTTTTATTGAAATTTTGGTTAGGCTTAAATACATACTGATGCCAAACTTGAATTTCCCTCAAATGAAAACTCATCAAATTTTGATATTAAACTAGTAATATACAGACTGAAACTAGGAATTACAAAAGTGGGGAAAGTTCGGGAAACTAACTTTTTATTGTCCACCTCTATACTCCCGGATCTTTAGAAGTCTATGATTTTTTTGCCGCTCCACCTTTTTGTACCCATGGTTCACCGGGCGTCCAGCATGTTCGACTTTCCAACCATATTCAGTGTTAATCATTCTTCCGATGAGTGATAGATGAATTGAGTGAAAGTTTAAACAGTTTGTACGTTGCTCAGCTTGTAGCTGCGATGTATCACCAGAATTGTATTGCTGGCATTTAAAATTTACGTCTTTAAATATTTACTATCATCTGCAAAAATCAAAACATTCAGATTTTGTTCATCTTTCCTGAGTTATGGCTGTAACTGCGACGAGTAATGTATAAGTAATGTATAAGTATAATAATATAAAATACAAAATTAAAAAACTGATTTAAACAGGGCGAATCAGCTGGTCGACGAAAGCGCCTAGTAATATATATATATATATGTGTGTGTGTGTGGTGTGCTGTGTGTGTGTGTGTGTGTGTGTGTGTGTGTGTGTGTGTGTGTTATAAAGATACTGAGAAGAAAAAAATAGTTGTCATAAGAATGCCAAACATTGAGATATACATTTTAGAAAAAACAGAAACAATTGGTCAAAAATGCTCCCAAAATGAATGATAGGAAGAGGTAGGAGAATAACTCGTCGTGCACTAATTCATCGTGTAATCAATAGTCGGATGCATATATTAATCACGAACTTTTTAATGAATAGAATGCAAGAAATACTAACAATTTCTATAAACACTCAAATGCCAATTAATGCGTTGTGGATAAGAGTTGTGAGGCGAGAACGGTAATTTTACCACATAGATATTTTCTTCTTATTTCCTTCTTACTATCCCATCCCCATATTCTCAAATGCACCCACCGAATTATAGTGTTCTATGACTAGTGTTTTCTTCTTTTTTTTCCTACAATTCTCTGAACAGAAGTACATTAATTCTAAAGGCTGATGGATATTATTTTTAGTATCCTATAGTTCTCCTTAGAAAATAAAACTTATTTTAGACATATTGAAAGTTTACGCTAAAGTTTCTTCAACTCCACTATCATAAGAAACTGAGGAAAATGGGAGAAAAAATTATTATAGCATTTATGCTATAATAGCACGAATGAATCAAACACATCGGACTTGAATCATTTCTCTGTTTTCAATAGTGTCAACTGGCTCTTCCATTATGAAAAGCCCCTATGATTCCCTTGTTCCCGGAATAGTACCTTTCAACGTGTCGAATTTTCATTCGGAATTTGAGAGATATGACTCTTCGGCCCGAGCCATCTAACTCGGTAGAACAATTGATCGCTCGCCAGCCCTTCATTTCAAGGATTGATTTTGGATTTTTCTCTTTTTTTCCTTTCCATGTTCCTTTCCAATCGTTATTTGAAACTAAGTTTTGGTGATTTCGAAATCGAAAAAAAATGTTACTTGGAAATAAGTGAAATCAATTCAAACATGGATGCAATGGCTAGATTTGTTTGATTTTGTAGACATGTCAGGTAATTACAAATAATATCTTTGGGAAATATATTTTATGTCAGAAAAAATGGATTATTTTTCCTTTCTACAGCTATGTAAACAAATTAAATACTTATATAAAAATTCATAAACGTTAACCCTCTGACTGCGTATCCCGTGATTTTCGCGGGTTGGAAGCAATTCTATTTTCTTCTGCATCCTGCGATTTTTACAAGCTAATGGATTTACTTAGTACTTTTATAGCGTTGGATCATATCGTCTTTTAACAAGCAGCGCCACCTATCTCATTTCTTTCGAAATTTCAAAGAGGAAGGAAATACTCATTTTTCGCAACCCATAAGGAATATTTCTGAATTTTTTTTCCACATCTGGTAAGAACACGTGGTCTCATGTTCATATCAATGTTCAAAAATTCAGAAATGTTCATTATTAGTTGTGAAAAAATGAGTATCTTCTCACTCTTTGAAATTTCAGAAAAATGATATGGTGGTGTTGCTTGTTAAGCGACGATTATACTCACTATTAATAAAGCTTTGCATATAAATAACAACTCAATTGGCTCAACGGTATTTGAACACGTTTGCAAACTTTGCATCTAAATAGTCCGCAGTCAGATGGTTAACAAACTCAAATATTACTTGCAATTGGTTTCATTTCAAAGGGAGGTTTAAGTTTCTGGTTTTATAAGGATTCATTAGAATGAAAAATTCATATGAGTCATATACAAGGAGTCCTTGTATATGATTCATTATATACACTTTCATAACTTATATACACATTCACACTGAACATTATATACACTTTCAATAACTTTAACATATACATTTAAAAACAGGGATAGAAGTTTGACTACTCAAAACAATATATAAAAGTGGAATTTTGTCGAATATCGGAAATTCTCAAATTGTTAACCTTTATTGTCCAGAAGCTACTGATAAAACCAACCGATTTGATTACAAACGGCGTAGATCGTGTTATTTGGCATTTTGGAGCATTCTCTTTCAATGAATGTAGAAATGGGGGGTTAAAGACTCTGCAGTATGCTAGGGGTATGAAAAACTAAAATGAAAAGGCTCTGTGTTAAACAAACACAATTTATTGAAACACAATGATATTTACAAAGAAAATATTTACTGATTAAAGAAAAGAAAGTCAGAGGAAGTCATTGTATTTTATTGTTAGCAACTGCTTATTGATCTAGAACTAAGATATTAGTGAGGGGAAATGGAGAGCTGTTAGGCTTGCGAAAAGCAGTTACTAAGTCATCGCATAGCCACCTACAGCCACGCCCGTCTTCGGATCTTGCTCCAAGCATCGACACAGTCTTATGCTCTCGACTGTGCGGGAAGAAGTGGTGATCCCCGTTTTTTCTCCTGGAATGCATTTCGTTCGGTTTTCTCTTCAACTGTCCTTCGACAGCGCTTGGGACGTTACGTGCTGCCATCTGGGTAAGCGGTTTTAAATTAAATTCGCAAAGGAGATAAAATAAGACGAAATTCTCCTCTACATGAATGCATCCAATTAGTTCGATGCAACTGTTATTGAGATATAAATATTGTGCTTCACGACAAGGCCGGCCTTAAAGGTTGCGGAGCCCTATTGGAAATACTTTCAGTTAACCGTGTTACCCGATCCCAAAGTTTATAAAACCATAACAGTATATATATTTTTAAAAAAGAAATGATCTTATCCGAAACATCGTACATAGCATGATAATGTTGTTGGCTTGATTCAACTGTCTTTATATCACTTTCAAAATTTATACATTTATAGCAAAAATAAAGATATAAATATTAAATAAGGGGAGATTTAATTGTGAAAGAGTTGAAAATAGAAAAAAATACAAAAATAATAAGAAACAACGAGGAGGAATAAGAATCCGGTGTATGACGTCATCAGAGGTCATTCATCCATGCAGATTCAAAATCAGAATAGGTTTTCTGTAGAGGAAAAAGACTTTAAGGTCTAAATTTAATTTGAATTTTCCTCTATGGCTTGAACCCATTCCGGAATAAATTGGAAAGAAAAAGATTTATCCACAAAGAAGAAATTTAAAACAGTGTTTTAAACATAGTCTGAAAAGAAGGGCTTAAAATGTCTTACCTCTAAAGTGGAAAAAAAACGAGTGACTTTCCGAAGTCAATTTTGTTTATAAGTGTGCGCACCCATCTCCATCTAGTGAGGGAAACGCTAACTAAAAACTAAAATTTTTTTGTTGTTTTTTCATAGAGATTTTTTGTAGCTCTTATTTTGCTTTCTTAGTATTTAAAAATTTTTTGATTGTTTTGATGTATTTATAATTTTTATTTTCATTAAAATACTCCTCGTTGTTTGTTATTATTTTTATATTTTTGAATTTTTAACTCTTTCATAATTAAATCTCCCCTTATTTAATATTCATATATTTGTACTTGCAATTTTTCCTGGATGATACAGCACTTGCGCACACCAAATAAATTGCTTCTATTATTTTTGTTTTGTCTTTTTTAGATACTCAGTAGCAAAAATAACGTGCATATACACACACGCACGCAAAATGTTTTTAATATCGTCGGAACGAGCGAATAATCACTAAAAGAATAAAAAATCTGCCGTAATAGATATTTAAATTAATAATCTGCCGTAATATATTAAAATTGTAGAAAAAAATTGTATTAAAATAAAATTGGCTCCATACAAGTAATACATACTTCCATCCATAACGTCCATACTTCTAAGTAATGTAAGAATGAATTTTGTGCGATGATATTCTCCGAAGTTATTGAACAAATAAGTTAAAATATCAATTAGTTTTAATTAATTTCAAATCTAATTAAATTTTGAAAAATCCTTTCGAGTGCATTCTCTGTAGTACTCTGGCGCGAGGCCCCTTAGACGCGGGCCCTATTAGCAACAATTCGTCCAATTGGCTAAAGGGCGGCCTTGCTTCACGAATCCCTATAAAAAGAAATCCATTGAGGACGAGATATAATGAGTATGGGAAGAGCTCAATGTTACTTCTTGGTTCTAACTACCTGGTCACTAGAATTCCATTATTACTAACTACTTAGTCACTAGATTTCCATTATTACTACCTACCTAGTTACTAGAATTCCATTATTACCAACTATACCTGCTCACTAGAATTCCATTATTACTAATTACCTAGTCACTAGAATTCCATTATTACTAATTACCTGGTTACTTTAATTCCATTATTACTGACTACCTGGTTACTTGAATTCATTATTACTACTACCTGGTCACTAGAATTCCATTATTACCAACTACCTGCTCACTAGAATTCCATTATTACTAACTACCTAGTCACTAGGATTCCATTTTATAGACTCTTATGTCACGGTAGTAATGCGGAGGTGCTCCATCTTGCTGGAGGTACTATTCTTCTTCCCAGCGGCGAGTCCAGGATTTGGGTCTGGGGGTGGGCTGAGGTCATAAAAAAATTTTGTATTGTCGTAACGAATGCTAAAAGCCTCTTGGCTTATGCAAACCAAAACACTTTAACTTTATAGACTTTACTCACCTGACAATTAGAATCATAAAGAACACTACAATACTTTCGATAATTTGATGAAAAACACAATGAAATAATTAGCCAAAAACTGTTTTCGACCGTGTGCACGTACAAGTACGAGTGGAATGACTAAAAAAGTGGGGATATTTTCGAGTCTGTCAAGCCAGGAAGAAATATCATCATCTTTTTCTCATTCATTTATTTTTTAAAAAAGGAAGATCAAGAAAAACAGTTGTAGTCATTTTAAATAAATCAAAAATTCTGGTTTAGCTCGGGGGGGGGGGGGGGCAGCCCCCCCCCTGGATTCGCCACTGCTTCTTTCTCAAACATCGTCTGAAGGCTTTACACTGCACAATTTTAATCCATATTTTTATTTATATCAATTATACTTATAACTAACAGCCTTGAAAATGTGAACAATCATCTCTTCACTGCACATATTTTCTTTTTACTTTTCAACCAAAGCAATGTAAATTAATCACTAAGTATGGATTATTAAATTATTCAGAGCAAATTTAAAATAGCAAAAGCATGACACTAAGTAAAGAAAATATTTCTAAGTAAAATGAGTATGGTTTAAATGGGAAGAATTTTAAATTCATCATTTTCGTTTAACGAATTTGTTCATCTTTAAGTATTATTTTAAACCGTGATAAAAAAAAAAAAAACATTAGTTTTATCATTTAGAAGAAAACGAATTTGACTTCATTTTCAATGCAAAGCGAACATTTTATATTTAAAAATAACTAAGATGAAGCTCGACTTTTCGATTAAAAATCAGAGGCTCGCTAAGAAAAGGGAAAGATAATTTTAGTTACAAAACAACACAAAAGAAGAAAGCCAAGGAAAGTGTTGGTAGGAAATTAACCTCCATTACTCTTCTTATCTCGAATGTGATGAAAGAAGCAGGGAGGCAAGATTTCGAAAAACAATTTTAGTTTCCTACGAGCTTTCAGCTAGTGATAAGTGAAGTTTTCTAATATTAGGAGAGGAAGAAATTCATTACCAGAAGCAGAATTAATACTAACACTATCCAGAATTTTCCGCTTTCATTTTAATCTCTCATAGCATGGAAGATGTTTTTATCTGTAAAAATAATGCAGATTAAAATCAGGATGTTGCTTATTACGATTTTCAATGTTTTTCTTAAGAATTTAGCTGAAGCTAGAATTATGATTCATCAAATTTTATTGTTATCACGTGCAATCATAACTTTGTTATAAGAATAAAGCAGATCCTATCCATATAAGCAAAACTGTCAGTTGAGGTCAACTGATAATGAAATATTTTATTTTCGAAAATATGAATTTTTATATACTTCCAATTCATTTTAACACGGTAATTTTATTTTAATAATAATTAAAAACACATGCAAAATGAAATCTATTAAGTTTTTTAAAAGTTAGATGGTTATACTAATTTCAAAACATTCATTCCGTAAACACGTTACAAACAATAAAATGCCGAACTCGTACATCAAATAGTAGATTTTTTAAAATTTTCAATCGGTACTTAGGTCAAATTAGAAATTAATTTAAAAGAAAAAAAAATCGACGGGAGGCTGTCTCTGCGAAACGGCCGCTGGGATTGAGGGACGTAAACTTACTTACCTTAATCAACTGTGACTTTCTGTGACTAAAGTAGCTCTATGTGACTTTGACCTATGACCTTTCTCTGTTAAATGAAACTAAAACCAACTCAACTCAATTAAATCGATGGAAAGGACAGCTCAATTAAATCAACAATTGTTAATAATAATTAATTAAGGAAAGTTAATTAATCGATTACTCAACTGTGACTTTCTGTGACTAAAATAGCTCTATGTGACTTTGATCTATGTCCTTTCTCCGTTAAATGAAACTAAAACCAACTCAACTCAGTTAAATCGATGGAAAGGACAGCTCAATTAAATCAACAATTGTTAATAATAATTAATTAAGGACAATTGATTAATCGATTACTCAACTGTGATTAAAATAGCTCTGAGACTTTGACCTATAACCTTTCTTTGTTAAATGAACTAATCTGAATGAATTAAGTTATCTGAAATGAATTAATTATTAAGCTGTTAAAATCCAGTTGATATAACACTCACAACCGATGTGTGTGCGCGCATCAGTCACTGTGACGTCAGAAAAATTGTTCCTGATTTTCACCTACTTTGCAACTCAACTGTGACTAAACCATAATTACAAATTCTAAAATTACTTTTGCAGTCTTCGATGTGTACCTTTCTCTGTTAAATGGAACTAAAATTAACTCTATGCTGTTTGGTTGCAGAGCTTTGAGCGTTTAAAAATACCACGAAATTCGACGTAATTCAACAATTCTTGAGTAATATTTCGCGAGAACGTAAGATTGATGAATGGATTGCCAAATGTACGTGGATAGTCTGCGTGCGCGCACATCGGTCGCTGTGACGTCATCAAAATTTTTAATAATTTGCACCAACTTTGAAGCTCGACTGTGACTAAACCATAATTCCAAATTCTAAAATTATTTTTGCAATCTTCAATGTCTACCTTTTTCTGTTCAATGAAACTAAACCCAACTCTCTATGTTATTTGGTTGCGAAGCTATAAGCGTTTAAAAATACCACGAAAAGCGTCATAATTTTTTCCTTTCCCGACACACCAATAGATCACAATGGAGAGACGTAAGTCTACGTCAAAATCACTAGAGTACGCTTAAGTATATTAAGGGCCCTTTGCGTTCTTATATGAATGAAAATAACAATAAATCTCTCCAATAGGATGTGTTGTATAACTAGAAAGTTAAATAGACCCGTAAATCTGGATTTGAAGCCAGAGCTATAATTTCCATCATATTAACCCTCTCACACCGAGCGAGGCGCCCCCGGGCGGTCTAGAAATTTCCCCTTAACAGCGACGAAGGCCGGTGTGAGGCGGTTGGCGTCTTTGAAGGGGATTTGAGGTTCTGAGGTTGCTTAGGAGATGAGCACAGTAGGGAGTCCAATTATCCCTGCCAACCGCGGCCCATTTCCGTGCGCCTTAAGGGAAGGTTATAGCAGACGATGGAAGGGTGGGGTAAATGACCACCCAGGTTGGGCGAGTCCAATTCATGTCGCTTCGTACCAAAAACTTCCGGGTTTAAAAGGGCTAGAAGAAAAAAGTCGCCTCGGGATTAAAGAGTTAAGCTGAATACGGGCAAGCAGATTAAAAAGGAAACAATTGTGCAAATGTCGGAAATTGTCTTCTGTAACTTCAGTAAACAAGTGAGAAGTTTTTTTTATATACAAATAAATTTACAGATATTCGTAATGAAATATCATCCTTCAAGTCTTCTTCTCTACTTTCTTTTGAATTGGTACCATCACATCCGTAATGCTTATGTCGTTATTTTAAGAATCTTAAAAATTGGTCTCTATATGATGCTATATATCACATAGAAGGAAATTGAAATACAAATCACGTAAGGAAAAAATTGAACAGCTTTAATTAATACGATAGCTAGTAATATGATAAATGTTAGAAAGATTAATATCTACTGTAAAGAATTAAAAAAATAATTATATTTTTATTTTAGAAATAACCACTCTTATAAAGAATTAAAAAAATAATTATATTTTTATTTTAGAAATAACCACTATTAAAAACACATATTCAAAGATTTTTAACATGTAAATATGTTAATGTCTCACATTAATAATGCATTAGAAGTATTTTACTCTTATTAATAAATTCTGATAAAAAATATAGAGAGAGAAATTCAAAAGCAATAAAGAAGCATCACTAGTTAATTTCCTTAATCCTTAAAGTCTGAAAGGGAATTATTTAACATTTGCAGAATTACTTAGACATTTATTTGCATTACTAACAAGCAAGGGAATAAAAAGACATACACAAATAAAAATACAAAGGAAAAAAATCAATACCTTTCTCTGAAACTGTGATACTTGTATAGACGCGTCTAAGAGAAAGCCTATAGTAAAGTAAACAGGGACAGGACGTAACAAAGGAAACAATAGCCGTTCCTGAGGAGGACATCAATTTCTATTACAGAAAAAAGAAGGTGGCTTTCTTTTTACCTTTTCTTCACAAACAAAGCAATCTTTAACGACCGAAAGGTGATAACCCAGGGTTGTTTAAAGATTTTCGAAACAGTATCACATAAGAAAAACCAATTCCGAGGTATGGGAAGTAAATATTGGGAGTTTTGGTCCATTCGTTACTGTGAATTAGATTTTTTTAGGTAT
>BGPR01029733.1:0-19099 GCA_013235015.1 Araneus ventricosus | reverse complement strand
TTGAATTGAATCTCTTATGCATAATTTGATATTCATGGCTCCTTTAAATATCGTACCAAGCATTGAAAAAAATTAATATTTTTTTATAAAATCTTAAATATATGTTTCCCTAAGCCTAAGTATGCACAAATAAAAAAAAGACAGTGACAAACTCAGCTGCTGATAAGAAAAGAATGAACAGGTGGCTAGTTTTCTAGGAATCAGAGTTTCCCGGAGGCTTAGGGTCATAAAATGACCCCTTAATAAGAAAATTTTATTAGACTATCATTTGAGAAAAGAAAAAAAAAAAACAGGAATACTTTAAGTACATAAAACTATGAAAATAGTAAGAACTTTTTGAAAACCGTAAAGAATCCTTGGAGCGGTCATTTTGCTGCCAGGCTGTCTGGTGCTGCCATCTATGTAACTATAACTAATGAATTATTAACATAGTGAATAAAAGTACTACATAGATTTCAGCTGTACTCCTCAGCTATAAATAATGCACAGACTAAATTGTTCCTGAACAACTTTGTAAAGAAACTAACAGATTTTTGATTGGATATTTCTTTTCTTTAATTTATGCATATATTTATTATAAAAATTTCAAAATCCGATAAAAAAAAATTCTCTATCATTAAATACAGGATTCAATAGTTTAGATGTATTGCTCCGATTTTAAACACAAATTAATTAAAGCATAAATAAAAGATGATATAATTTGTTTATAGCTTCAAGGATACTTAAAATCTTGAAGATATGTTCTGTATTTAAGTATCTGAAGTCATTCTTGTATGTAATTATTTGTCAATTATTTGGATGAATGAATCTTGATCTTTACTATATCAGAGGCTTCTTTACATTCTTGGAAGAGACACGTAATTTTCATTTAGAGAGATCCATAAGAATTCCTACGAAAGAAGATGTTCAGCTTTAGAATTTAAAATTTAAGAAATTTTGTATAAGTAGAACAATTAAATAAAACACGAGATGTGATGATAAGCAAGATCTAAAACATTTTAAGGAGAGGATAAAAAACAAATTATATGGGGTGAGAATTTTGAAATTTTAAATAAAAGAATTTATAAGGAAAGGAAAAGGAGACATTTGTTGACGTTGCAAAAACAAACCAAAGCAAGGATAGAACCCTGGGCATCCGGGTGTGAGAAGCGTGACAAGCCAACTGCGCCAGGGGGGACCTGCTCAGGGTTGTATTAGAGTAGTATTCGTAGAAGTAGAAAACAGGAGGTATTATTTTCTTTATATAGAGGGTAACATGCAACTTGTGGATGTTGCATAGCTCACACTTGCAACTTGGGGAGAAGGAAGAGACATCTCAACAGAAAAGAAGAACCGTGCTGCCATCTACAATTATTATTTGAAAGTAGACTTTTTTCCGTTTTCAAAACACCAGAAAGAAAATAATTTTTTTGCGGGTGTTAAAATTCAACTAATGTGGAAACAAAAAAATGTATTACGAACAATTAAAGTTTAGAGAATCAAATAAAAATATTACTTCGGACATACAAAACGTAGAACATATCTTTAAAAAAATTCAGAAATTAATGTTGCGTTTTCGCAACGTCAGTCTTTAATGGGTTAAGACAAAATGAATCTACTTTTGCCTTCCGGCTTACCGATGTGGATTTTAATTTTTTTAAAATTTATTGCTCATTCTAAATTTATTTAAAAATCATCTTGATATTCTACTTTTTTCTAACAATAGCAATGGTCGGAGGTTAAGAACCAGCTGGCACAGCCATGTGAGGATCGAACTCGATTGAAAACGAAGTTTATTTATAGAAATTCTTACACTTCATGTTTTAATCTGCCAAAGTGCATCGGAACGTTTTGTAAAACTTCAGCTCAGCGGTTTTACCACTTAACATTTTTGTTGGTACAGGAAATCCGACTAGATACAGACATAATTCCAAAGTTGTGTTTTCCGGACTAAAGGAGGTCTAAAACGTGGAGATTCGTCAAAATCTATAGAGTTCGATGTTTTTGACGATTACAATACTTTCTCTTTGTATACTTCGTATACGAGAACGTAAAAAGGAGCCGCACAGCATTATTTCACAGTCGATCATCGCATATTAAAACAAAAGGGTACCGATTTTTAGGAAATAACGTCTAGTAGAAGGTTCCATGCTTAAAAATTTCATAAGGAGTCGTCTATATATTTATAATTTGCACTATCCTAAATTTCCAATGACAACATACATTTTTATTGACAGATTTCAAAACTCCATCGAAAAGTATGCCAGGATAACCCAAAGTGAGACAATAACAACATTTATCAGAATATAAGTAAAAATCGGTATTAAATTGAAAATTTCAAACTCAGCATGTTTTTTTTATTATAACATGCAGAGTTTTCTTTCGAATTGTACGAAACTTACAGAATACTCGACAATACGTAAAAGAAAAATTGTATTAAAATTTAAATATTACGGGAATTATGAGCATTTGATTATTTTTACAAAAAAAATATTTTATTGATCATTTTCAGATACCCTCCGAGCTATTGCGCATGCGCCAGGAGGAGTTGATTTCTCCAAAATAGGGGTAAAGTGAAAAATGGAGGGGGAGATGTTTACATTTTACTTAAAGTTTATAGGATCCACGATTTCATTCAAAGGCGATATATGAAGAATTATGAAAAAAGACAAAATCTTATATCTTTGACTTTAAGTATGATCAATATCAAATTCATCCAGCGGATATTTAGACTGTATATGATACATTCTTTTTCAGACAACAATCGAGTTAATATTTATACCTTTCTTCTGCAGAAACATAATTATAGGGAATTAGACCGAATTCATCCACTTTAGGGAAAAAGCATGAAATTTTCAAAAATTCCTTTCGATTTGAGTTCCATGGAAAAGTATTAAAATCTTAGGATAGCTGCGCGGTGAACGGCGAGAAATTCCTTCGTCGGAAGAACTTTCAGACACGGACTTTGAGCTCGAGGCTAAGTCTTTTAAGACAAGCTGATTGTCTAGTCCCCTGTTTTCTGCATATTCCCCCTGTTAAATGACTTGTCATTGATAGATGAGTCAAAGAATTAGATCAGACTTGAAACTCGAGGACCGTAAATAGACATCATTTCAGGATCACAACTCTCTTGGGAAAATTACGAAGAAAAGGGAATAAAAAAAGGGAGGAGGGGATGTATTTTTTAAAAAATTCCAACCGTCAATTTCAGTGCTTGGGTGCATTTTTCTGCAGTCTTCCAAGAGTTTTGTTTTTATATTCTCTTTCCGCCTACTTTTTTTATCTTAACTTTACTTCCTTACCCGATGTCGATCGATTAGAAGACGGTGTAAGGAATTTCACAAAAAAAGGTGTATTTCAACACTTGTTTACGCAAAATATAGAAGGAGATGAAAAGTGAAACTGATATTGAAGTTTCTTGGCGGAGATATAGCGTAGAAACTGACAAAAGTCCTTACGGTACATAAAAACGAAGTTTCCATTCCATAAAATAAAATAATTTGGTTGTTTGTTCTATATTGAGAAAGGAAGCTTTGAATACTAATTAGATTTATTCAGTGATGTGAGTAAAAGTGTGGTATTTACCACACCACAGTAATTGGATGTTTATTGTTTTAAGCAAACAAAAAAATTCTCCCGTTTACAATAAAACAATAATTTTATTTTAGAAAGTTTTCACTGAAAACGAGGAGAAAAGTTATTAATTTTTTAAATAAAAATCTTAGAGGCGGGAAAATTAAAACATTAGAGACACCGACACAGAAATTAGAGTAGTTAACCAGGGCGGTGTTTTTGGAGTGTGGAAATTTTTAAACGAAGAAAGATTTAATTTCACATCCCAACAGAGGTCCCTATTCTTTTATATTATTTTAAAAACATGATTTTTTTTAATCTTTCTTTCGCTTGTTTTAACATTTTATAAATGTATAAAAGTACTGTTTCATAAATTTATAAGGCCGGGAGTAGTTTCTGAAAAAATAATGGAAAATGTATTTAAAATGTTTTGTTATTGCAAAATGAGTACAAACGTAAAAGTTAGTAAAGATGAGAAATGCCCGTACTTAAGGGTTAAAAAAAATTTAACAGATATGTTTCATATTTAAAGAAACTCAATAAATCGTCACTTACATAAATAAATCTTATATCATTTTTTTGAAATTTCAAAGAGGGATGAAACACTAATTTTTCGCACCAATAATTTGAATTTTTTTAACATGAGACCGTTATTTTCCAACCAGATGAAAAAAAATTCAGAAATTTTCATATTGGTTTCAAAATTGAGTATATTTCTATATCCTCTTGAAATTTCAAAAAACCTAGAGAAATGTAGAGTTGTTTGTGAAGCGACGAAACCGGTAGATAAATCAAAATAATTTTATCACACCTTTCTAAATTATTTTTTGTCGATACTCCTATATAAAGTGCGCCTTGTTTTAATTACAGACAATAATTTGCTTGGCGTTGTAACCTTTCTATAGAAAAACGATTTACACAAAATTTCTTGTACTGGGCAAAATTAACATACTTTTTATAGACCTCGTTATTGAATTGGCAGTTTTAAATCTCTTCGAAGTATAATATTCAGTAACTGAAAACATCATTAAAGATATGATCACACACTAAAAGAATCATTGTTTGGGCAAATTATTAAATTAGATGCAAATGAAAAAAGAAAATGTCCCTCAGATGTTGAAATATTTCTCAAATAATAAGTCAAGATTAATTTTCGCTTTATCGATTAAATATTTTAATTCAAAATACTAATTTTAATTACTTCTAAACAATATCAAATGATGCCATTTAAGCTTATTACACTTTCACTTAGATAATTTCAGAAAGGCAACACTTAGAGGCTCTAGTAAAGTATAGTGAAAGTAAACAAATAAGGTGATTTTAAAGCGTTACGAAAACAAATTATCGTATGATTCTCGCAATATTGCCTAACGATTTTAATAACCCCCTTATCTTTCTAAATAAATATTAAACGCTTCTAATTTAAAAGTCACATTAGTTTGCAAAAATTTTGAACTATAATTTGCGAGCCAGACTAATTTACCTTCGTTAATGGTAGTTAATTGTGTTCGTCATAAATCTGAAATTAAATCCTATAGAATAAAATTGATACAACAAAAAACACGGAACTTATTTCAATTGAATTCGAATAATTTTTCTTAATTTCTGTGTCGGGAGAAATTTCAGACACGGACTTTCAGCTCGAGGCTAAGTCTTTTAAGACAAGCTGAGTGTCTAGTCACCTGCTTTCTGCCTATTCCCCCAGTTAAAGGGCTCTTCATTGATAGATGAGTCAAAGAACGAGATCAGACTTGAAATTCGAGGACCGTAAATAGATATAATTTCAGGATCAGCAACTCTCTTGGGAAAATGAAGAAGAAAAGGGGATAAAAAAGGGAGGGGGATATATTTTTTAAGAATCCCAACTGTCAATTTCAGTGCTCGGGTGCATTTTTCTCCAGTCTCCAAGAGTTTTATACTTATATTCTCTTTCCGCAAACTTTTTTTTATCTCAGCTTCACTTCCTTACCCGATGTCGATCGATTAGATGACGGTGCACGGAATTTCACAAAAAAGGTGTATTTCAACTCATGTTTACGCAAAATATATGAGGAGATGAAAAGTGAAACTGACATTGAAGTTTCCTTGCGGAAATGAAACTTAGAGATTGGCAAAAGTCCTTACGGTACATAAAAACGAAGTTTCCTTTCCATAAAATAAAATAATTTGGTTGTTTGTTTTATATTGAGAAAGGAAGCTTTGAATACTGATTAGATTTATTCAGTGATGCGAGTAAAAGTGTGGTATTTACCACACCACAGTAATTGGATGTTTATTGTTTTCAGCATTAAAGCAAGATATATTAGATGGATGAAATATGAAAAAACATGTTAGTTGAGGACACTTTCTTTCTAAAAAATAGGTTGTCTGATATATTTATCATTTCTGATATACAACATGATAGGCCCACAAATTCTTTCCTGAAAGAATTTCCAAACTTTACTTCGCCAACAAATTGGCTTAAAAAGAAGGTGAATCGTTAACCTTTCATTTCTTCCCTTGCAGTAAAATTTCCTATTACTCCAGAAAGTTTTGTAGTTAATGTGAAAGTATAAGAAACCAACGGCCTCTTGGGCCACAATATTCGACTCCTAATGAGTTTAGTTTAATTAGACCTTATTTAAAATGTGTTTGACCAAATTAAATTCTGCAGTTCAGTTAATAGCATACATCTTTCATCATCCATTCATTCTTACTTTAACACACCATTCACACACACACGCACAGGGACAAAAAATATATAATCAGAGAAATAAAATTATATACCTAATGATTATGCTTGGAGTTCAATATATTTCGTTGCTTGAAATAACCTGCCTCAAAGGTGATGCAATGGATCTCCGGACTGCATGTTTGGGTTTCCGTCTTTCCACATAAGTCCTGACAGGGACTGGTTAGTCTCGGTTCCTGGTGGTGATAATATGTACAGTAACCTTAGTACATCTGGGCTTTTACGGCATAAAATCCCATACATCAATCGATCAATCTATTAGTAACTTAATAATATCACATATATTCACTCGCCGCATGCATTAAAATGATATTGCTTTTCTCGAAATCTACTTAGAGAAACTTCGCTACTAAGAAATATAATTACTACTGCACCCAATTCCTTTGAAATAAAATCCAATTACTAATTACACCACTGAAAAGGAACATTCGAAATAACTTAATGTTTTAAATTTATTTCTAAACCAAATGGAATCTATGCACTGAGGCAATTTGAAAGAGCTTCTCTTCTCTATGAGCTCACCGAAATTCTTCTTATATATCGTGTTCATCAGATAAAATAAAAATAATCCTCAGAAGAACAAGAAACTTCGGCAGATATAACATGTAATTAAACTGCCGGGTGCGCCAGAGATTTCAAATATATCGTGAGTGATTAATTAATATGGGAACTCTGCTTCCTTTGACTTTTCTGATTTTAAATGACATCCAAAGAGCATTAAACTCGAATCTGTCAGATGTTACTTTGAAATTTGATTATAAATGGAGGAAAAATCTATTTATCTTCGCAGAAGAAGGACTTTGCGATGAAAGGTTGAATGTTGTGCGCGGAAACACTTTTACGAATTTTAATGCAGAATGACTGTTTCCATCTAACGCTGACGTGAATAAAACTTCGTTATTCTGGACGGAAATTTGACGATCCAAGATATATATTTTTCTATCGAAAATGCAATGATTTCAGAGTTCCGAAATTTTATTTCAATCAAATGCTCCGTAAAGTGTGTATTATGAAGTTTATGGTGTCAAAGATAGTAACGAAATTGCTTCTGCTAAATAATCTTTCACATTTTTCGTTAAAAAGCATTTAAAATTCCATAACTTTCTGATGAATAGTTAGAGTTTAGGCAACTCTGAATTGGGTTTTCTTTAACTCTGTGCATTCTATATGATCGGCGGAAAAAATTACTGTTAAAAATTATATTACTTTAGATCAAATTAGTATTTATCTGCTTTGATGCATTTTGCGAATGTCACAAGTAGTTTTTTAACATTTTATTAGCTTCATATTATTTTCTCTTTCAACTTTAGATATAAATTTATTCAAATTTCTTATTGTTTTTACACAATATACATTGTCAACTATACATAAATAAATCAAAGTTGGAAAATTTTGTTTATAGATAAAAAAAAAACAAAGAAGCTGCGTTTATCGTTTATTATCGACCACAAACTAATACGAGAAGAACAATTTAGTAATTTGTTCAACTTTTACTTCATTGATGATGGATAACGCTTGATGTATTTCAATTACTTATTTTTTCCGAAAAAAAAAGAATTAAACTGATTAGAATTTTTGACACTTGTAATAAGGTATAAAAACTTATTTCTGAAAGAAATGTCGATGAAAAAACAATAATTACTCGGTTTTATACCACTTTTCTTTCAGCCATTTTCTTTTTCCATGATGGTAATTACCAATGGAAACACAGATTATGGTTTTCAACTTTACCAGCTAAGTCCATTCTGAAGGAATTTATTTTTTTTATTGAAAAGAATAAAGATTAAAAAGAAAACTTCTCTTCCTGTTCCTCTTGCCAAATTCTAAGGTGATTTCGGACATAAAATAAAGATTTAATTTCGTTCTTCGATAATGAGTTACTGGTTTTGTTAAAATGTGGTTCTTTTTCTTTTTAAATAAGTTCAAAAATATAATTAGAGGACTTGTTCGGAGTGAATTATTAGTCTCTTTTATGTCTGCATCTTTGTTAATTTTTATTATTAAATGTCAAAATAATTAAAAAGTAGTACATTTGATCAAAATTGATAATTAGAAGTAATTACGTGTATTATATTTTCTGTTTAATTTCATTCAGAATAAATGCTCAATTTCCTGTAAGCAACTTCAACTTTCATATAGTTTTAACTGTAGTTTAGCACATTAATGGATGACTATGCAACAACTATTATAATTGAAATTTTGATAGACATTAATAATTTATTACAGCAACAAAATATGAAAGTTTATACATTTTACCATCATATTATTTTAGTTCATGACTTTTGTATTATTAGAGGTAAATTCATAAATATTTACTTTATTTTGCTATGGATTTTTTTTTGTATACTTTTGAAATCCTAAGCATGAAAAGCTACTAATCTTGAGTTAAATATTTCTAGAGCTAAAAGTATTAATCTAATTATATCAAATGAAACAAAAAAATGATATGAAGTTATATTCAGATTTTTACAATTAATAAAGAAGAGCATGTGTTTCTTCTGAGGGTCGTTTGTTTATTGAAATTTTATACAACAAAACGATATTTTTTATTTTCCAGACATTAGCATATCATATAAAAGACCGAAAAAGTCCAAGTGAAACATAGACAAAGCCTTCCGAAATATTTCGCAGAAACCAAGAACGTTTTTATGATAATGTGGTATTCAAACTGAAAGATATGCCCAGACCCTCTTATCGCTTCTAACTGTTTTCTTGTCGAAGATAAGTCCTTCTTTATTAATTCATTATCTTCTCTCTGTGACTCACAGAGCCTAATAATTTTCATTTTAGTATTAAACATTTATACTTAACTAATAAAGCCTCCATTATTTCTTTCCTTTTTGACAGCTCTGTCGTTGTTTAATGATTATAAATAAAGAACCAAATAGAAAACAAACGTAACAAAAATAATTATAACTTCAACTAAAATTCTTTAAGGCTTTGTGAAGATTTATTAATCTTCCTCAACATATTTATTCAACGGTGCATAAAACGAACTGAATCATTATCTTATTTCATAGTAAGAAATATTTTAAGAAAACCATTTTTTTTATTTTTGGTTTCTCTTCAGTATTTATCGCTCTTAAACTAATTAAAGAAGAACAATTAATCTTTTTGCTCAAATTTTGCTTGTTTGAAGATAGAAAATGGATTTCAATTGAATAATTTTTCACCTACAAGAAACATTACAAATTCCTTTGATCAGAAATTTTGACATGTTAACTAACCTATGAAAAGTAACTTCCGAAGAATACGTTGTTGAAAAAACTTTAATTACTACTTGGCATTACTTTCTTTTCAGCCACTTTCTCACTTTCTTCTTTTTACCGATGGTAATCATCAACTCAGACACAAATTGCGATTTTCAGCAGTTTGAACAAAACTTCTTTTTTGCAATTTCCTTTTCTGATTGGGAAAGACAAAAGAAAAATTAAAAACAATTCTTTTGGTTCTCCTTGTGAAATTTAAAATAGTTTTTGCTCTTAAATTAAAGATTTCCTTCTTTTCTTCGATAATTAGCTTTTGGTTCTTACTACAAACATATTTCGTTGAAATATTAAATTAAAAACACATCGGAATAGTTTAAAAAATTATTAGGAAGTATATTGATCAAAATTGGTCGTTAAAAACTGACACATGTTAATATTTTTTCTAGATATTCAATTGAAAAAAAAATCCCAAGTATTTTAATGTAACTTCAATGAAACGGAGTTTTTCGACAATAACTTTATTATACATATTTAATGAATTACAACTAATGTAAAATATTACATTTGATTGCGCATTAATAATGCATTAGGAAAATAACATGAACAATTTCAGAGTTACATTGAGAGTTAGTTTCATGGAAACTTCTTTCTTCATCCGTTATTTCAAAAGTAAATTCAATTTCATTCTGCTGAAATGAATGGTTTGGGTTGCTATTTTATAGTTTTCTGGCACCAGAGCCATTGTATAAATTGAGCTACACAAATGAAGAAATTTAAGTTCAATGGTATTAACTTTGCATGTAATAAGATTTTCAAATATATATTTTCCAATTGGAGTATCTGTATCCCAGTATGTACTGGTCTGAAAAATTAACCTCAAAATTTCAACTTAAATAATACTTAAGCCATCGTAGATAATTGTACAATTTTTTTACAGAAAAGAATACAGAAAATCAATTTAATGGATAAAATTCTCTGAGCCAGAAATTTCATTGACAGCACATTATCGAAGCTTTGTTTTTTCAAAAAATAGAAAAATGCTGCCCTTGACATCATCATGCAAATAATCAAAACCTTCTAATTTCTTTTTCAAATATTTTACCACTGCTTTAGAAAGCTTTTTTTTATGTTGAAGACAACTTTCGCGGGAAATATTTTTGTATGTTCTAAAATTTCTATATTTACAAGCACTCAACCTCCGCAGAATTTAATAACGGATTTTCTTTTGTCTTCAAAGTAGAGATCTAATGCAATCGAACATAAATCATTATCTTCAGATGGGACAGTTTATTTCATCAGGTTTCGGGATCACACTCCTGGAAGATCAAACGATATTTTGATCCCTTGACGTCATTCTTTTTAAGAGAATTCCTTATTTAAGGGTGTTTGAAGTTCGAAATATTATAGATCGGGGTGCACAAAACTTGCTTCGTCCCTGAAACCATCTGTTGAAATCTACTACCGGCGCGCGGAGTGACGTCATCACGCACCATCCTTTTTTATCCTCGCGGTTCAACTTTGCTGTTTTCCCCACACATTTCCGTTCAGTTGTTTACAGCTTCTCCCCTATTAAGATAGCACACATATGCGACATGCACCACATCCACTTGTTGCAAAGTTGCAGTGACGTTTATAAAAAAAATATAAGCGGACGGCATTTTTGGTCTCTTTTTGTCTCCCTCGTGCGTTCGCCTCCTGCTAAGTTCGTTTAATTAATTCGTTTTTCGGACTTTTTATTAGAATGAAAATGAATTTCCCTGCATCAAAGGCTAATCTGTGCCAGTTATTATGCTGCAGTGTGAAAATATATAATTTACATCAAATTAAAGATTTAGTTACAAGTCGAATTCTACTCTGGTATCCGGACAAAAACCAAGACTGCTCTGATAGATAAAAAGAAGAATTTTTCAACCTGTAAAGGGAATTTTGGAGTACATACAAAAAGAAATTTACACCCTCGTCTTAAGGTAGTTCAGATAGTGAACAATATTCTAAATCAACTACAAGTTCACAAGAAAGTGAGCATAACTCGCAATCAGTTTCATGGAAAGATTACTCCAAAGATGATTTTAATGATTTGTTTACCGACGAATCATGTGAAAGTTAATACGAAAATTCCTCTTTTTCTAAAGAATTTTTCATTCCTTCTCCTAAAAAGTTCTTCGCCATCCCCGAATCTCCAAGATCATTTTCTGATCGAAATCAAATCGTAGAGTCTGTAAGTTTTTTTTTGTATATTTTCTTTAAAAAATTCAAAAACAGAAATTGATATATTGAACAGTGTTCGTTATAAACGGGAAGTGAATCTTTTCATGTCCAGATAGACTAGAACTTAACACCACAGCATACCCCCGAACTCGGAGCCAAGGCGGCTCCCTGTCGGTTGGTTGGGTATGCGTGAGACTTTATTGAAAAAAGCCAGAGAAAAAAAATTACAATTTCTATAAAAAGATACCAAACAACATGACATTTAAAACAAAAGAATATAATATTTTTTTAAAGTTCAGTCTTTCAGATCGTTGTGTTGTTGAATTTGAGAGGGTCTTGCCCTGTGTATGGAAGAAGAGAGGATATGAGTACATAGGGTTAGTTGGGTCTGTGGCTAGTTGTCGTCGCCATCTTTTGGAAATAAGAGTGGTTCGTTTTCCGCGATGAAGTGCATGAGTTTTTTTGATTTTCGCCCTAGAATTGTTGTTGTTCATGACTCTTTTCCACCAAAGTGGTTCTAGGTCTGCTGACGGTTTTGTTAGGTGGTATGACGTTGTAAACAGGCAACTTGTAGCATAGTGTAAGGGGTTTCCCAGCTTTCCGCAGCCACAGGAATCGCTGCTTCTGATGTTGGATCTTTTGAGATATGTTGGAAATGGGCCGTGGCTCGTGACGAACATTATTTCCGGCCTTTGCCATGGAGTAGAAGTTGTCTTGACTTTTAGCAAAACGTTATGAACGCTCCTGCCTGTTTCTTCATTGTCCCATTCTTTTTGCCAGCGGATGATGGACTCTTTTTGTAGCAGACTCTTGATATGGTTTCTTGGTGCTGGGATGAATGTGGGGATTCCCTCCTGTGTTACCTTATTGGCTAGTGCGTCCGCCGCTTCATTACCACTGTATCCGACGTGAGCCTTAATCCATTCAAGTTTAATGTTTGTTGATTTAAGTAATATTTCCTGTGTTTGTTGAGCAATAGGGCTCTTGGTGTCAATTGAAGCAATTGAATGAAGGCTCGACTCGCTGTCTGACCATACCTTTATCTGTTGGTTGGTCTTGCTTGCCCAAAGACAAGCTTCCTTTATAGCAAGAAGCTTTGCTTGGAAGACTGTGTTAAAGGGACTAAGTTGCGCCATCCATTCGTATTTTGTTGTGTCTTCTTCCATGACACAGAAGGCGCTGCCTGTTTTGTCTTCTATCTTTGAACCGTCCGTGAAAATATTGAGACCGGGTACTGGAAGGAATTGCTTTTTCAGAGATATTCTGTCTTCTAGTTGGAAAATTGCTGGGTGGAATTTGGTGGATGTTGTGTCGTCCTCGTAGTTATTGGGGTTGAAGTTGATATTGTTGTAATTAGATGTTTTGAGCAGTCTGGCTGTTCTGACGTAGACCGCTTCCTGTTCTGCTTTGATGTGGAGCGGTAAGATCCCTTCTATAACCTGTAGTGCGGCTGTTGGAGTAGTGGAATATGCCCCTGTGATGTTGAGCAGAAACTTTCTCTGAATTGAATTCAAAAGCCTGGATTGTCTGGCTGATAGTGGATAGGCCCATGCTGCAGCTCCGTGAAGAATCATCCTCTCTGCCACTGTTTTATACAGCCTTCTCCTGAGGTCTTTGGTAGACTAGAACTGATAAATATATTTCAGTTACATTAATTCCTTTTGATATTGAACGTAGGGTTGGAGACATAACAAAAGAGCTCAGAAAGCTAAAGATAATTCCGAACGAATGTGTTTATGCTGTGCATTTGAAACAATTTGTTGAGGCATGTACAAATAAATTCAAAAAGCCCTGGTTTGAACCACGCGGTATAGGCTCTAAATATTCAAAAACTCCAGATTCAAGTACTAAATTCAATAATAAATTAATGGTTGTTTATGCGATCGCTCACGAAATCACAGACATATATAGACTGACGTACGAATATGCTCATTTAGGCCGAAACTTGCAATAGGTAACGTCAAAAATTACAAACGACTACAAAGATCATTTAGAAAACGCGAGGCAATTTTTATATTCTGCCGACCGTAAAAAAGAGGCAAAAATGGAATTGAATCCGTTTTTGCTAAAATCTACATACAATTAAAAACTGAAACAAAGGAAAAATATATATACAGAAGAGCAAAAGAAATTGGATATAAATTGTTAGATACGGAAGACAAAGATGTATTTGGATCAGCGGATTATTACAGCAATTATCATTTTAAAATATTCCGAAGATTCGCCAGCATTATTGCTAGTGCTTTTATTTTTGGACTCCACGAAACAGATATTGCATTTTAAGGGCAGATTTTAAATGTGGCAAGACATCTTTCGCGAACGGATTTTTAAAATTTTTTGAGGGCGTCAATATATGCTGAGAACCGTTGTCAGAAACATTCTAGAATTTTGTAAAATAAAAATCAGCTCTCAGAATTCTACACAAACATCATGTGTATCAGACGAAACAAAAACATTACTTCTGTGGGAAAGAAGAAAGTTCTCCAAAAAATATTTAATTAAACTTCAATGCTCGTCTGAGATTTCAGATATAGAGAGAGTGATTAATTATTCTGGTAACACTGCTTCCTTTTGACTTCCGTAATTTTAAATGACAGCTGAAGTGCTTTAAATCCAGATCTGTCAGTCGATACTTTGAAATTTCATTGTAAATGGAAGGAAGATCAGTTTGTTTTCGCACAAGGTAAAACTTGCAATGTTGCTTGTTGAAAGCTGAGAGAGAAGAATCTTTTACGCCATTTTATCATGATGACTGTTTTCATTTAATGGTGTCAGATTACATTTCTGCTATGCATTTTCCGATCAAATATGCTGTTAGGCCAAGTTTACGTTATAGAAAGTTTGTTTACTTTATATGCTCATCGTTAATGACATACAGCGGATTGTAAACTGCCGGTGACACTCAAGTTAAACACTTTGAGACTTTAGAATTGATAGCCATTTGAAATTCATCAAACTGATGGTTAATGGCATACTATTCTTTCAACTGACACTTATTCTCTATTAATATAATTTTTTCCGAAGAGTTAAGATACTTAAAAGCCAGAAACATCGATTTTATTTAAATCGACGATTTCATTCACAGGCTAAATATTAAGAGTTACGAAAAATGCCAAAATCGTATATCTGTGACTTTAAGAATAGTATCAATATCAAATTCATCCAGCGGATATTTAGACTGTATATGACACATTCTTCTTCAAATAACAATCGAGTTAATATTTATACCTTTCTTCTGCAGAAACATAATTATAGTTATTAGACAGAATTCATCCATTTTATTAACAATCGTTCGGATTGTCGATGATCTCGATTTATGAAAAAAAGCAAGAAATTTGTAAAAATAGAATTTCATTTGAATTCGATGGAACAGTATTAAAATGTTAGGATAGCTGCACGGTGAACGGCGGGAAATTCCTTCGTCGGAAGAACTTTCAGACACGGACTTTGAGCTCGAGGCTAAGTCTTTTAAGACAAGCTGATTGTCTAGTCACCTGCTTTCTGACTGTTCCCCCAGTTAAATGACTCGTCATTGATAGATGAGTCAAAGAAGGAGATCAGACTTGAAAATCGAGGACCGTAAATAGATATCATTTCAGGATCAGCAACTCTGTTGGGAAAATGAAGAAGAAAAGGGATAAAAAAGTTAGGGAGATATATTTTTTTAAAAATCCCAACTGTCAATTTCAGCGCTTGGGTGTATTTTTCTCCAGTCTCCAAGAGTTTTCTTTTTATGTTCTCTTTCCTCCCACTTTTTTTTATTATCTTAACTTTACTTCCTTACCTGAAGTCGATCGATTAGATGACGGTGGACGGAATTTCACATAAAAGGTGTATTTCAACACATGTTTACGCAAAATATATGAGGAGATGAAAAGTGAAACTGATATTGAAGTTTCCTTGCGGAGATATAGCGTAGAAATTGACAAAAGTCCTTACGGTACATAAAAACGAAGTTTTCATTCCATAAAATAAAATAATTTGGTTGTTTGTTTTATATTGAGAAAGGAAGCTTTGAATACTGATTAGATTTATTCAGTGATGTCAGTAAAAGTTTGGTATTTACCACACCACAGTAATTGGATGTTTATTGTTTTAAGCATTAAAGCAAGATTTATTAGATGGGTGAAATATGAAAAAACATGTTAGTTGAGGACACTATCTTTCTAAAAATTAGGTTGTCTGATAAATTTATCATTTCTGATATACAACATGATAGGCCTACAAATTCTTCCCTGAAGGAATTTCCAAACATTACTTTGCCAACAAATTGTCTTAAAAAGGTGGTTAGAAGAAAGTACTAGTTTACTGTTTAAGTGTACTGTTTAAAGTAAAGTTTACTGCAAGGAAAGAAAGGAAAGGTTAACCTTTCATTTCTTTCCTTGCAGTAAAATTTCCTATTACTCCAGAGACGTTTGTAGTTAATGTGAAAGTATAAGAAGTCAACGGCCTCTTGGACCACAATCATCGACTCCTAGGGAGTTTAGCTTAATTAGACCTTATTTAAAATGTGTTTGACCAAATTAAATTCTTCACATGGGAAGGGGTGTGTTGCAGTAAGGGAAAAGGTGTAGTTAATAGCATACATCTTTCAGCATACAGGAATTCTTACTTTTACACACAATTCACACACACACAGGGACGAAAAATTAATAAGAAGAGAAATAAAATGATATACCTAATGATTATGCTGTTGGAATTCAGTCTATCTCGTTGCTTGCCGTGTCCTGCCTCAAAGGTGATGCAATGCATCTCCGGACTGCATGTTTGGGTTTCCGACTTTCCACATAAGTCCTGACAAGGACTGGTTAGTCTCGGTTCCTGGTGGTGATAATATGTACAGTAACCTTAGCGCAGTATAGCCGCATCTGGTTTTTACGGCATAAAATCCCATAAATAAGTCAATTAATCAATTAGTAACATAATAATATCACATATATTCATTCGCCACATGCATTAAAATGATATTGCTATTCTCAGAATCTACTTAGAGAAACTTTGCTACTAAGAAATCTAATTACTACTGCACCCAATTCCTTTGAAATAAAACAATTACTAATTACGCCATTGAAAAGGAACATTCGAAATAATTTAATGTTTTAAATTTTTTCTAAATCAGATGGAATTTAAGCATCGAGGCAATTTGAAACAACTTCTAGCTTTTTGTACGATCAAAATGAGCTCCCCAAAATTCTACCTATATATCGTGTTTATCAGAAGAAATAAAAATAATCTTCAGAAGAACAAGAAACGTCGCCAGAAATAATATTTAATTAAACTCCCGGGTTCGAGTGAGATTTCTAATATATCGTGAGTGATTAATTACTATGGGAACACTGCTTCCTCTGACTTTTCTAATTTTAAATGACATCCAAAGAGCTTTAAACTCGAATCTGTCAGATGTTACTTTGAAATTTGATTATAAATGGAAGAAAACACTATTTATCTTGGCAGAAGAGGAAATTTGCGATGAAAGGTTGAATGCTGTGCGCGGAAACACTTTTACCAATTTTCATGCAGAATGACTGTTTCCATCTAACTGTGGCGTGATCAATAAATACTTTGTTATTCTGGACGGAAATTTGTCGATCCGAGACATATATTTTTCTATAGAAAATACAACGATTTGAAAGTTCCGAAATTTTATTTAAATCATATGCTCCGTAAAGATTAATGCTCTTGATTTGTAGCACGCAGCGAATTTTCAGTATGGCATCGAATCATTGGGAGTTTTTTTGTGGAAGTTACAACTCTTCTGCAATTAACTCAAAGCATCCTTTTTTCATTAAATTTGTTTAAAATATTTGAAAATTTTATGAAAATGACCGAATGCTCTTAAAAAGCAAGTCGTAATTAAATCCCACCTTGCCACCATAATTTCGAATTAAAAACCGATTATCGTGCCGCGCCATCCATTGATCGAACCTCAACTTGAATGCGACAGACGAAACAACGCCCACACCTGTTGCATCTTAGATTAGTGAGAATTACTTCTTAGTTTAGTTTAGTTATTAACTGCCCGTTTTGAAGCGACATGAGGGCTATTTTGGGACGAATCGCTGTCAGATGATGAGAACGACACCTGAACTGGCACCCCCTTTCGAAACTTTCGCACCATACTAAAGGGAGAACGTTTCGTAACTACGCATGATTTAACGAGCAACAGGCTGCATTGTATTGGATGAAGCCTGATTAGTCTACTTTAAAAAAAAGCATATTTATTCGCAATTTCCAAATAGAACAGACATTTTTACAACATAAAATAATTACGCAACTATGTACATAACACACATTATATTCTGACATCGGAAACATGACTACCAAAACAAGTGACCTGAAAATTCGTTCCATAGTGTTATTCATCTAACGTACGAAAGATACGAACACTTTAATGGAAAAGAACATGTATTTTATGTCATATTTTTTCCCACAATTTCTACTTTATGAAATCAGACGTTTGTCAGAAAAATATGCGATTTAAAATTCATTTATGCACAAAAGGGATAAAGAATTATAGTAATATATAAGGATAAAGATTATAATATATAAAGAATTCTAATATATATAATATTATAGATATATAATTATATTCCAAAAAAATACATATTTTTAATTTATGACACCACTTATGGGGATTTGCAGCATTTTTAATAGCAATTTGTTCGGTGCCATTACATCCCGACGACTGTGCTTTACACATCGGCTGCTAATGCAAAAAACTGGCGACTAATTGCCAAATCAATGCCTGTGTCTCGGAGATTTCGCATATTTTTACTCTTTAATGACAAACGTCTTTTTTTTCTTCTCCATACTATGTGCCGCCGACATCAAAATGAGATTTAGTATCACTCTGAATCAGATTATTAAAATTTATGCGCACATATTTCTTTTTACGGTTGTGCCATGTTGAATTATTCAAGTAGCAAAAGAACTGTCTGAAAATTTTGTTAAAATCTTTTATAAATGAGTGCTAGAATTATAATGGAACTCGGCTAATTTGAATGTTTTTCGTTCCAATTCGTCAGTAATTCGAATTTTTTTCTTTTGTACCTTCAATTTTCTTTTACTATGAAATTGAAACATAGTTTATAACTCGAATTTATTTCGTTTACCCGAAATCAAAACTAAAATTTGTACTCAACTGCTTGTATTTCTGAATTGTTTTAGTTTATAAAATGCGTCAATACCTTTTTCCAGTGATCATAATTAAATAAGCCCTGAAATCACTTGAGCATGTAATGATTTATATAGTATTCAATCAGAAAAGTAACGAAAATTTATTGGGCTTTTATAAACTTCAAACATATTAGATACTAGCCGCCTTAGGCGACCAGCTTATTCGCCGGGAATATAATTTGAATTGAATCTCTTATGCATAATTTGATATTCATGGCTCCTT
>BGPR01029732.1:0-19100 GCA_013235015.1 Araneus ventricosus | reverse complement strand
CCTGTAAATTTTGTTCTTTGACTTGTATATCTATACAGAAAGCAAATGAGATCATTGCAAAATTAAATGCAGTACATACATGTCTACATTTGAAACGGTGTTTCAATATAGAAAGTAAAATATTAACAGAAAATCCATTTTTGCTATTTTATATAATAAAAACAAGTAATATAAAAAAAATTTTAGAGTCAATTCCTACTTAGGTCAGCGATCTACACGCTTCGTCACTGACGGTATTTATTCCTAAATTTATATTCTGCTAAATATCTTATATAAGAGAAATTTTTTTCTCCCATATAAAACTAAAATTAATTAATTAAATTTAATTAATGAATTAATATTTGAAAAAAACAGTATTAACGTCAAGTGTCATCCACTACAAGTTTTAAAAAATGTATTTGAACTTGAGTGGATGAATAAAAAGTATTTTATTAACGATTGAAAATTTGAACAAGATATATAAATGTATATAGGAAGAGTGTGAACTAATAGTAGGAACTGAAGAAAAAAAACTTCGTAAAGTCTCTTTTAACATATCCAATAGAGAGAATAAAGAATGTAATCAACATTACCCTCTGACAAAAATACATGAAAAAATGACGCCTTCGTGAACATACCAGAAAACAAAGGATATTAGGTCTAGAAGCTGTCAAAAGTAGCTCCATCTATTGACAAAAATTCGAACCAAACGACTCAAGGCGACATATGCTTTTTCCCATATAAAACTAAAATTAATTAATTAAATTTGATTAATGAATTTATATTTGAAAAATTGTATTAACATCAAGTGTCATCCACTACAAGTTTTAAAAAATGTATTTGGACTTGAGTGGATGAATAAAAAGTATTTATTAACGATTGAAAATTTGAACTAGATATATAAATAAATATATATAGGGAGAGTGTGAACTAAGAGTAGGAATTGAAATAACGCTTAAACAGTTTTTAAAGTAAACCTTTCGCACATGATATAACACGATGAGCACTTAAAAAAATGAATTAAATCGATAACACATTTAAACTCATTGCTATCATGGTAATGTGAATTTAAAACAAACTTCTTTCAAATACTTCTCTTTTTTTCATGTCATTTAAAAGGTAATTTTTCCAAGACAAGTCAAAATGTTATGGATCTAATCATTTTGTAGAAAAAAAGCTACTGCAAATTTTATATATTTAAAATACAAAACATGCTAATCGCGTGATCAATCACATTAATGAAAAATTAACTTAATTGGCTAAAAAATTGATTTAAAAGCAGACTTTCAAATTAATTTTTCAATTAATAAAAGTCAGTGCGCTTTTAACTATTCATCGCATCCACTCAACATTTCTCTGGAAATGAAACGGCTATATTATATTCGTAAAAAATGTTTATAAATAATTATAATTTTTGCTAATTATAATTATGGGAATGCGTTTTATTTTTCTTCTGATGCATGATGATCATCATGGTGATCAGGCATGATGATCAAGTGCATTTAAAGATTAGAAAGATTCCTGATTGGCTGGCCAGCTCAGCTAATCAGGAATCGTCTACCGGAAAACTGTATGAATCTCTTACTTAATATAGTTAAGTTTCCGGCAAACACACCAATATCTAAAAAAATTAGGGGTAGAAGCTACTGTATTTCGTACCCTCTGTCTAAGTACGAGGGCAATTCGGAAACTAACCGCCGTTTGGGCGTGGCGCTGGAAGTACGGTTCGGAGCGCCATCAATCGAATGCACGAGCAATCTGTGATTCAGTAAGCTTCCAGTCGGCGAGTGGGAGTGTTATAGAGCCAAGCGTTTGCTAGTTATAGCGTGACAAAATGTGTGCCGCCATAGAAAATCCCGCGAAATGTGAGGTGCGAGGAGTGATAAGATTTCTTTGGGCCAAAAAACTGTCAGCAGCTTATATCCATCGTGAATTGTGTGCCGTATACGGGCCAAACATTATGAGTGAAGGTGTAGTGCGTCAATGGGTACGCTTTTTCAAGGACGGAAGAACAAACATCCATGACGAATCACGGAGTGGAAGGCCGTCTGTAGTGAGTGCTGATCTCATCAAAGAAATCGATGAAAAAATTCGTTTGCTCCGTAATTTCACAATCTCCCAACTTTCAGAACACTTTCCAAACATTTCTCGGACAGTTTTGTATGAGGCAGTAACGGGAAAATTAGGCTTCCGGAAGTTCTGTGCTCGATGGGTACGAAAAATGCTCACGGAGATCCACAAAACCAGTCGAATGAGCGCTGCCTTAGAATTTCTTTCCAGGTACCACACGGATGGGGAGGGCTTTTTGAACAGATTTGTGACTGGTGACGAAACTTGGGTAGCGCATGTCAATAGCGCATGTCAATGTGGAGACAAAACAACAGTCTATGGCATGGGGTCATACCGGTTCTCCAACCCGGCTGAGGAAAGCCCGTCAAACTTTGTCAGCGAGGAAGCTAATGGTTACCGTCTTTTGGGATGCTCAAGGAATCTTGCTTATCGAATTCATGACACGTGGAACAACAATCAATTCCCAAGTTTACTGTCGCACGTTGAAGAAACTGAAAAGAGCCATCCAGAACAAACGTCGCGGCCTACTGAGTTCTGGGGTTGTGCTTCTGCACAATAACGCGCGCCCTCACACTGCTGTAGGAGCAGGAACGGTTTTGCGCAAATTCAAATGGGATGTGTTTCAACATCCTCCCTACAGCCCGGGCTTGGCTCCTACTGATTTTCATCTGTTCACTGCAATGAAGAAGTGGCTTGAGGGAAAGCATTTCGCTGACGATGAGGAATTTAAAAACACTGTGACACATTGGTTAAAATCGCAGGCGGCCGCTTTTTATGCAGAAGGAATTGGTAAATTGTTAAAACGGTACGACAAGTGCTTGAATAATGGGGGAGACTATGTTGAAGAATAGAGGAGAGTTGTACCTTTCATATGTAAATAATTTTTTTTTCTGTGCTGGTTTGTTTCTTACAGCGATTCGGATGTTACTTTCCGAATTGCCCTCGTATTAAGGTCCACTGCTACAGGGAGCTTTTCCAGTGAATTTATTAAAAGAAAAGGATACACCAAATAAAGTGAACAATACATGTTTAATGGGATACAAATTACAACAGCACAACAATACAGGCGTATAAATAACACAATTACAAGTCGTACGCAGCAAAACTGATACAATGGCAAGTAGGACGCGGTATCAACACCAAACATTTGAAGTCCTTAAAGTAAGTGTTCAAAGGACTTGTCGTCCGAAGCTATACATGTTACTCATGTTCGTGTAACTATGTTGATGTGCTATTGTAAATTTGCCTTCCATTAAACCTGCATTGTACGCTTTATGTGGTGTGTCCGTTTCTTTTACTTAATTCACTGGCAAAAAGTTCCCTGTAGCAGTCGATATTTCTGTTTGCGATCCCATATCCTAGTAATAATGACTTGATTATGTTTGCCTGACCTACTCTTAAAGTTTTTCCCAACAACACTTCTCAAAATTTTGTTATTCGACCATGGCGCAATCTTCTGCTAATATGACTGTGGTCTTCCCCCAATTTAATAATCAACATTCTCATCATACAAGAAGTGATTAAAATTTTCTTCTCGGTGATTGGAGGAGGCACGGATTACATACACGGAGAGAGTAATATCCTAATCGTGGTACATCTGTTATACCTGGCAGTTCGCAGAGAAAAATATTTTGCAGGTACATCATCTATACCGTCTGCAATAGTACATATTACGAGCAGCATATACAGAGTGAGCTATAAGTCTCTATACAAATACGAAAGGCGGTGCCTAATGTTTATTTTGTTCGTACAAATGGCATCATACAATTACAAGATATTATCCACGTGTCTTCCTTCCACGTCGAGGCACAGTGGCAGTCGCTCTAACCAACAATCCTGTCACCGCAAAATCCCGCACCACACCATGAATTTCTTCGCACCTTGACTCTTACTGTCCGATATCCAATGAGGATTGATATCCATTCAGTACCTCACATTTTGTTTGCTCACTTCACCACTGACATAAAAATTTGCCTTTTTCTGAAAAAGGGATGGAACTAACAAAACCAGGAACATTCTCGTGTATGTTCGGTGCCCATTAGAGAACTCACCCTACAGTCAGGATCGTCCTCTAATGTTGCAACATCCCAACTAATATAATTTTTTTTACTTAATTTGCTTATGGGTGCCGCTTGCCCGCAAAATGCTCATGATACTGCTTTGGCTTATTCCCATTTTAGGCAGAGACGACAGGTCCTTTTTATCGGGCTCCCTGGCCATCGCCACTTGTTATATGCCGATGACCCGCCAGTGCATGCTTTTCTTGACCAAATATCCATTTGAGCAGAGAGATGACGGATTCTTTTTATCAGGCTTAGAGCATCCTCACTTATTGCTTTATGGAGTGCACCGATGGCCTAAAATGCCCTCATTGACACTGCTTTGGCTGGTTCCATTTGACAAAGTTGACGGACAACTTCTTATGGGCTCCTTACAATCCTTAACCCTTCATTGTTACTTTTATGGGTTTCCCGATGACCCACAAAATACATATGACACTGCTTTTGCTTATTCCCATTTGAGCAGAGACGACGGGTCCTTTTCGTCAGGATCCAGCATCCTGCTAGTTGCTTTTATGAGTTGCCGATGATACTGCCAAATGCATAGCACTCACTTATTGATCTCCATTTTAGACAGAGAGATGACGGATTCTTTTTGTATCGGGCTCAGAGTATCGCCACTTATTGCTATAGATTGCCAATGCTCCCACAAAATGCGCCGACGCAAGATTTGGCTGATTCCCATTTTGAACTGAGACGACCAAAATTCCTTTTGCCATAGGTCTCCTTGCAATCGCCATAGCACCATTTTTTGACTTACCTTCATCATATTTACCGTCTTTGGTCTTCAAATCACTTGCATCGGCGACAGTTATACCCTTTTGAATTTCTTGATAGTTTGCCACGGTGTCATGGGTTTATCTGCATTGTGTAGGTTGCATTGAAAGTGCGCGCCCTTGGTTGGAACTCCTCTCAATGAATAATACAATTCATTCTTCCTCCGTTAGTAGCATCTCTTTTCAATTGGTTCATCTTCCTCAAAACGGAAAGAAATTAGTCACCGCTATCACCACTTGTGTATGGAGACTTATGACTCACCTTATATATTATATACCGCCTGTGGTGGCGGCTCGTCCATAAGAGCTGCAGTCCCCATGAGTATTTGAAAAGGTTTATTTTCGTTTTTATTCTAATTGACTTACTATTCCACTTTTGAGAATTCAGTTATCAACGCGAAAATGAAAAAATATACAAAATAAAAAGAAGACGGAAAATCAATCAGAATTAAGAGAGACAGATGACTGCATCAAGTTTTGTCCCTCAAAGGATCCGATAATGCCCCTGAGCAACGCAGAGGCAGGAGAAAGGAACCCTTCCGCTTGGTACATTCATTTGAGCTGCATCTTTTCTGTTCTCATTTGGCTCTTTTTTCGCTTTTCTCAGAGTGAGTTCAGTCGTTTTTTTCTTCTTTATGTTTCTTCGGGTGCTGATTGCGATTCTGAAGTTTGTACACCAATAATTCTTGTTGGAATTTTAGTTATGTAAAACATTAAAAGCAAAATCTTCTCCAGTTTTGCTTATAACTCAAAACTATCAATGTTTACTATATAATCGTTATATACCAAAATAATCAGCAAAATTTCCCTGTATGTCTATAAAACTTTTGCAGAACTGCATGTTTCTGATCTGACGAGCCGCCACCCTGGTATATTATATATTTTTCAAATTGTGTACAATTATTGCATAAATATAATGAGTTTTGTGTTTTATGCAACTTTTCTAACCCCACGTTTGAATAAATATTGCTGAAAAATATAAATTCGACTACGGCCTAAAAGTTGGAAATGGAGCTCGTTCGTAAGTAGGGTAATGGGCAATTTGTCCAGTCAGGTCAGATAGTCAGGGAAGAATAATTGTACGCTTCTTAAATGTTGTTGTGCATCATGGGAAAAGATTTGTTCTCTCTCAGAATACTGACGATCGAATAAAGTCAAGTACTGTTAGAAGATCAGAGAATTCTTGCAAGTTTTCAGTGATAAGATAGAAATCTAAAATGATATAACGACAGGCAAAATCTCAATGTTGAGAATAGACAGGTGCACTACTAGAGACTGAAATTTCGTAAATAGATCAGACTGAATTTTTTTCAGAAGTATTGTGTAGTGATTCATATTGCATCAATGCCAATTTCCCCTTTCTAGGTACGGAAGTAATTTAATAATAGACTAATAGAATTATTAATTACATTTTGGCTTCAAGAAGGAGAAAGTTTTCGTCAAAATTTTAGCACATGAGAAGAATAGATACATATTACATGGTATGAATGCTCAGTACGACTTCAAATTATTTAAGTATTTTACTTTGTTTCTTACGCTCTTCTACTGATTTACATTACTTGTGTAAAATAAAAAACAATTATAGCGTATAGTTAAATCTGGTTGATTTTAATATAAAGAAATAATCTCAAGAGACCCGAAAAGAGCTAATTTTACTTAAGCAGGAGTTATATCAATTTTAAAAGTTAGAAACTACACAAAATTTAAAATTTAAATTTTTTTTGAAAGGACACTGAAGTCGTTATTTCTATTGTAGAACTACGCGTATTTCGAGATCATCACGATCGTTTGAAAGAAAATATGTATAATTGAAATGTATATGAAAACGGTTGCTTAAAGTAAAATGATTTTTCAAGTATATCTACACTGAATATAAATTAGAAAGAGCTAGTCTTTATTTTCTATAAAGTGTTTTAATCCTTAATTATGTGTTATTCTAAAACAAGATGATAAAATTCACACTTATCAAATCAGGGAGAATTTATGAATTAGAGGCAATAGAAGATATCCCTCTACGTTATTGATTTTTTAATGGTGATGCCATGATGGTGTCCATGGTGGTGTCCGTGAAATTTGATAGTGCCATGACCGTGTCCATGAGGTGGTGTCGTGAGTGATGATGATTAACCGCAGTGGTGTCCATGGTGATGATGGTGACCATGATGGTGGTGATGGCCATGATGGTGGTGATAGCCATGATGATATGGTGATGACCATAGTGAGGTGGCCGTGGTGATCAAGGTGACCGACCGACGATTACTTACGTGGTGATGGTGATGACGGGCTTCTGGAGCCGTCAGAGGACTGGCATGTGGCATGCGACATGAAACAGCACAAGGCAGAGGCAAACAAAATTACTGAGGTCTCAGAAGGCAATCAAACATTATCCATCCATTTTCTTATATTCATTCAACAACTCACTGTAGCTATTCCTTATTATTTCTTAACTTTGTAAGGAAAATTTGAATTTTCAGAAGAGTTAAAGACTATTATTAGATTTTTTAAAGATTAAAATCTTCCTTTATCTCTTACTACTGTATTAATTACTATACGGTATTGTTCAAAAGAGTACCTACTTAACAGCAATGTTTTGGGGATTATTTTTCTATCCATATTTTAGACAAAATGATCATTTCCTAAGATCCCTCTTTTGGTATTTCGCTTGTTTTCGAATAACAGTTACCACTTATTCTTATTTTTAATTCTTATTTCTTAAATAAATAATTAGACTCCAATCTTCCATTCTTAATTTATGATTATTTTGCTTTTTTTTTATTATTAAAATATCTACTTACATTTATACTCACAAAACATACAAACGCTGATATTGAACTGACATTATGATAAAAAATATTTTACAGAGGTTACATTGGAAAGAAAAAAAAAGAGTGAGATGACGGTATTTAATGATATTCCACAGCATCAGGAGATTGTCAGGTAGGAATTTTACATTTACCTTCTGCGTTGTTACTAAATTGGTTACCCACATACTATTGAAAACGTTGACTTGAAATCTGAAAATTCTTATTTGAAAAAAATAATGTAGTAATACAATGTATTTTCATTTATCTTCCTTCGAAGTACAAAAAAAAAAAAAAGAAAAAGGAGACTTTTGTTAAAAGTCAACAGATTTTTTTGTTTTATCATTTTATAATAATCAGACATGCCGTTTTTTTTATTGGATGAATATCATTTCAAAATACCATTACCATTTGGAAGTTACCTTGTTTTCCTCTTCAGTTTTACTAAGAACTACGCAAATGCTAGTTTAACAACTTTTGATATGCTGTTGTTTTCTCTATTTATACTGAAGCTTGTGATCTAGTTTCCGCAAATCTTGTTTGAAATGTAATTGCAGTGATTAATGTAATGGTTCTGTAATTATCAAGACATGTGCAAATATCGCGTTTAAATTCTGATAGAATTTCCAAGCAACCAACAGACATCATTAAATAAACAGTAAAAATGGCAGAGTTTCTTTATACAATTGGTGTTTACTCAAGCAGAGACATTTACATTTTGAAGTTTGCTTCCATTCTGAAAACAATGACATACTTGATACACAGTGAATAATAATGAGAAGGCTTCGTTTTTGTAGAAGGTCAAATTAAGAATTTTGTTATTGCCAGATTAAAATGGGCCATCATTTCCTGTGATGGCACTTCTTAGAGATTACGAACCCCAGGGTGTCAAGGAATTGTCGGACTCATTTTCGCATTATTTAAAAAAACTAATTATTTTGCAACTGGGGTTTTTTGTTTATAAATGAAACGCGACTGAAATTTTTCAGATAAGTAAGAAGCCGTTTCCGGTGGTCTAGGGCAAAGGGTTCCAAACCTTTTTTTCTCGCTATCCATATTATTATTTTTGTTTCCGCATATCCTACTATCACATCAACTCCCCTCCCCCCAAACCATGCGTCTATGCAAAATTTATCCAATAATGGTAATGTTAACTTAAAGTAAAATAGCTCAGATTAATTACGTTTGAAGAATTTATTTTTTTGATTTATTTTGTTTCATTTTACAATAGTATTAGTTCAACGCCAAAGAAATGAAATAAGTATTGTAATTATTTCGATTTTAACTTATGAGAATGGCTTCAAAAATTACACTTCGTAAAAAGTAATTATTCAAGTGGTATAATTGAAATAGCGAGTTTTCATTTAGACAAAAATTCTCTAACTTTTTTTAATATTTAATTTCCTTTTGCCTTGTTTCCACTTAAACTAACAACTTTTGATTTCGTACTAAATGGACATTTATTTCAGGAGGCAACCTCTGGTCCTAGGGGTAAATAAATTATTCAAAATATCAAAAAATTAGGGCCAGTATCTGCGAAAATATTAAAGTGAAGAAAATAACTCTCTTATAGCAGAGAAGGGGTCATCGAATTAGATTGTTCTGTTCTCAGTCCTGCCGGTGACAGATTTCCATTCCGCAGTGGCTACCGATCAGCAGAAGTCGATTCGCGTTTTTCTCTTTCTTCTTTTTTACTTTTCTTGAATATCTCGAAAACTCTTCAGTTTTTACACTACATGTGAATTAACAAATACATGCTTTTATTTTTCTTTAGTTTTGGTTTTACCGAGATAATAGCTCTAAAACAATTTTTATTGATTCCCAGTAATTTACGACCCCTAAGCGTCTTACCTATCTGGGAAAAAAAAAAACTTTTAAAATGCACTCTCATTTAGAAAAAAAACCATAGGTGAAACATTATTAGTTCTTATTAGTATTATTATTAGTTATTATTAGTATTATGTAATAATAATAATAATATAATAATAATAATAATAATAATAATAATAATAATAATAATAATAATTTTTTAAAATGTATGTCTCTCAGTCACTAATTTCAGATTGTAGAGGAATTTTTTCAGCTATTACTCCTAGAATTAATTTTAATGTTTTATCTTGAGTTTTTTTCTTCTTCAATTTCACATACTCATAGAGTGTATTTTTAACTTCTTCGCGATTACAAAAGTATTTTTTATCAAAGTTAATATCGTGAACATATGTCAAACTGTTTTTGATATTATTTCCATCTAGATATTATATTTTCTTTCCGTTCTAAAGATCACGTATTTTATGTAAAGGTTTTCTAAAATATAATGAGGTTAAAAGTTTATAATAAAATACATTCAAAAATGGAATTCACCCTGACGACACCGACATATGACCTTATGACACATTAAATCTTTCAGACAAAAAATTTATTATTCATTCTAAAATTCTGAAGCAAAATTTACTCATTTTGGGCCAAGATAAAGAAGTTCAATTTATATATATATATATATATATATATATATATATATATAAATTTCAGTTTTTTTAATTAAAATTCAAACTGAATTCATGATATTTCAGGAAACATAATGCCCGAAATTTTAAAATAAATGTTATTTATCAAAACAGCTCCAAAAATAATATTTTAACATATTTAAAAAATAATAAGAGTGTAAGGTATACCTGTAATTTCATTCAAATTATTTTAAAATTACTTTTTATTTTGACATATTTTGCTGAATAAGTAAAGTACAAAATTTCTTCAATAGACAAAATCCGATGGGTACAGCCAGCTATTAGGTAAGAATAAAAATATATTTGAAAATTAAATGCGAAGAATTTAATGATGTCCATTTAATTGTCAAGGAGGAAGGTTTAGATGCAGAACAAAATAATGAATATGATGATTCAAATGGCATCTGGGATTACTAAAAGTTAATTCTTAGCGTCACTTTCAGGGGGCTTAACGCTCTTAAAATCAGCAGAATCTCCCAGAAATTCTTTCAGCATAAATTTTACAAAGTATTTTTAAGTATTTTTTTTTTTCTTTTCTCTTATATTCAATCGATGAAGCCACCTGTAGCAGAGCGTTCAGTTCCTTCAATACATCTTTTGCACCATCAGACTCAGAAAGCAGTTTTTTTGGAATGCGAAGAGGTCCACGGTGGTCTAATGGTAGGTGTTGGCCTCAGGAACAGAGTTTCCATTTTGAAACCCGATTCCACTGAAGATACGCCGTATTTTGGACCTTTGCACGTTAAATCAAACGTAGAGGTCAAACGTCCTCCCGCTGGTGAAGATTGCGGAAGCTTGGAGAGGGAATTGCTGATTCAGGCGTCATCATCGTGTCGGCCATCACCAGTTAAAATACGAGGTCACCAACGACCAGCCCTCGTGTTGCTCAAAACTGGGACATAAATATAGAATTAACTAAACTAACTTGAATGTGACGAAATAAGGCAATCTTGCTCAACTATTTATCAATTAATTTTCTTATTTTAATAAATATATTTACTTATATATTTATTAAATAATTTATTAATAAATATATATTTACTTATATATTTATTAAATAATTTATTTAATAAATATCATGAAATACAATTGTAAGAATGGAATTTTACTGTACAGATTTTTATAGAAGTTCGTTTTTTTGCAGTACTGCCTAAATAGGGATGCAAAGAGGCTTCAGAGAGGCATAAAATGAATTTTTAAGGCAGGATTGTTTTAATAATCTTCCAGAATTTAAGATTTAGCGTGCCTCAGACCGACATACATGGCAGAAATCTTGGTGGAATCGGGTTTTCCGAACCCGACAACCTCTAGTCTCAAGCCGAGACCCTCAACGTCCTCAAGATATGCAGCTTTTTAATTAGTGAATATTTTACAATAATGTTGTTATTTGAAGTGTGATAGTTTTCTGATTTTGATTCCAATTGGGTGATTGATTATATTCCATTAATAATGCAATAAATTAATACAAATTAATTGATATTAAATTAAGACACAACGAAGGTAACATATTAGCGTAAAACCCTTTTTTTCTCGTACGACGTCAGGGTCAAACCTTAGAAACCAGATGTTTCAAAACGGACTTTTTTTCTATATAAGGGCAGAACTTTGTAAAATAGCCCGGTAAAAGTTTGAAAGTGGAATGGAAAAGAACATTCTTCAAATAACAGTGAAAAATGCTCTTAAAAAAACAAAAAGAAGAACAAAAGAATTTATCCAACCTTATATCGCCATTTTAAAGTCCCTTATTTTAATATTATTTGCTCCTAATTTGCTTTAAACTTTGGAAATCTTTGTTTCTACAATTTTCGAGTTTATATTTTTAGTTTCTAGTATTTTATTAGCAAGTATTTTTTGCGAGAATAGAATCATGAGTCAAATTTGATAGAAGTGAAATCATGTTTATTAACTATAGCATAAGAAAGATCAATTAATATGATCAAGAAAAGTACCTAATGCACTTTCAGAAGAATAATACATTTGCAAAATAAATATTGCATTAGATTTGGATTAGAGAAAAACTTTCAGGGTTTCCTAGAAAGTGTCGATTTTCTTGTTCGCAGATCAGCAAAACCCTGGTTTTGATTAATATCAGGTACATTCTAATACTACAGATGTTTCTGAATAAATAAAACAGGTTTTATTTAACTTACATAACGCTAACAGCAGAGTTACATAAAAATGTATATATTTCCCTAGGAATGCAACAAAGATAATAACTAGGATCAGAAATAATAGGTGTAAAAAGAGATTAAAATATCTGATTGGAAAAAGATTGATAAAATCTTATGTGAATAAAACAATTTTGATCCCCTCTAGAGTAGTAAATTATAATGATAGAGTTCACCGAGGATTTAATTAATGTAAGATTGATTTTATTCTTCAGGTAATATTTTTTCAATCAGTAAGAAAATATTCTTAGAACAAATATAGGTTGATATATAGATAGAAGATAAAGCACCTGGGGTGGAAGGCAAAATGAACGCAATAGAAAAAATGAATGCATATACAGATTTGTTTATGGGTCGTTCCAGAAGCCAATTTGGATAAAGAGGAAAAAACGATTGGGGAGAATTCATGTTTTTTTAAGACAATATATTTTAAAATTTTCGTTTATTAAATTGATTGGTTAGTAAAAGTCTTCTAATGAAGCAACAAGGGAATCTTTAATAACTAAACATAATGTTATTAATTCCATCAAAATTTACGAAACCAGAGACATAAAAAAAGAAATTGACTTTTTTTGTCTTCTAGGCTATTCAATTAACGTTCGCTTATTCAGAGAGGTTCTAACAGGGCCGAGTTAAAACCCTGTAGGGGCCCCTAAACAATATGAGGACCTCTGTCCCTACCATCATCAAACATAGGATATTTTTATTTATTTTATTTATGCTGTATAAACAGTTTTATTTAGCAAATGGAAGACAAAACATTTAACTACAGACCCCATTAAAAGAAAGTTAGTTTCCAGTATCTCAGTATAAAAATTAAAATAAAAAAATTATTAAATTTATAAAAAAATATGAAACTTTTCTACAGAACTAAATGCTATTTAATTATGGGATCGGAGATTTTTGGAAATAATAAGTAACATATAATTTTAGAATTATAAAACAGTATTAGAACTAAAGAAGGTAATTAATTAAAGATGAAATATTCCAAAATTGGAAACATTACTTGATTGTAATTTGAATTAATTCCAATGCACGGTGTTTAATTTAGATGAAGAGAAGTGCAAAATGAAATTACTAGGAAAATACCGCAAAAAACTCCCTGATTCACAAGGTTCCCCTAAAGTTGAGGGGCCATGCAATTACCCTATTTGACTATTTAGTCGGCCCCTTGGTTTTGTACCGGTTATACCAAGCTCAGACAAACACCAATTTCACTAAAATATGAATATGAAGTAATCACTTTTTTTGCACCGAAAACAGTATTTTGAACTAAAAAGACTTTACTTTCCAACTCAATGAATCGAAAACCGTTTCGAGATCAGGAGCCGAAAACAGTAATCTGTTTTTCTTCAAACCATCAACCTTGAAGAGGGACGTTGAGAAATTTTGATGTCCTCTCAAAATAAAATAATTCAAGGTGTCACTGCAATTTCAAACAAAATAACATTTACAAATATCACCTTTTTTAAATTTTAAGATTTTTTATTTTTTAAAACTAGTTGAACCACACAGCAACTGCATCGAAGGATATTCGCATACCATGATTTTCCTACAACATACAAGAATAGCCCCAGCGATACAGACCTCTAAATTCCTTATTGACAAAAAGTACCAGGTTGCGTGCGCATAATTTAGAAATTAAGCTAATGAACATTGTTCACAATAGTAGAAAGTTCAATGAAACTCACTTGCTGCTTCACGCTCAGTTATTCGCATACCATGATTTACTAGCTACAAACCAAACTGACGACCTGGTGCTCAGAAAAGGTGTAAGACAAAAAAAAAAATTACCAAGTTTGCGTGCGCATAGTTAAATTAGCTAATGAACGTATTTCACAATAGTAAGTTCAATGACTGGAACAACTGCGCTCGGTTATTCATACCATGTGAGGATTTTCTGACGCTTCCTGGGAGGCCAGGCTGGCGATACAGAACCTCAAAAGAGGGTGTCGGGACAAAAAAATGTACCAGGTTGCGTGCGCGTAGTGAAATTAGCTAATGAACATTGTTCACCAATGGTAAGTTCAATGACATCGCACAAGAGCAACTGCAGCTCAGTATTCGCATACCATGGGATTTTCTGACTCTTCAGAACTGGCGATACAGTGCTCCAAGAGAAAGAATTCTATGAGAGACAAAAAAAAGTACCAGGTTGCGTGCGCATAGTTGAAATTAGCTAGTAGACATTGTTTCATCTTCAATGACATCGCACAAGAACAGCTACGCTCAGTTATTCACTTCCGCAATTTTCTGACTCTTCTAGAGAGCCAAACTGGTGATACAGTGCTCCAAGAAAATTCATAAGACTTCAAAAAAAAAGTACCAGACTGCGTGCGCATGGTGAAATTAGCTAATGAGACATTGTTCACAATAACGGACAAGCTCAATGACATCGCACAAGAGCAACTGCGCTCGATTATTCGCATACCACTTTCCTGACGCTTCTAAGGAGCCAAACTGGCGTACAGTGCTCAAGAGAAAATTCTTAGAACAAAAAAAAAAGAGGTACCAGGCTGCGTGCAGACAAATTAATGTGGAACATTCCATTCACAGTAGGTAAGTTCAATGACATCGCACAGAGCAGCGCTCAGTTATTCGCATACCATGGTTTTCCACAGAAGCTCTTCTAGAGCCAAACTGGTGATACAGTGCTCCAAGAAATTCGCCAAGACAAAAAAAAAGTACACCGGGCTGCGTGCGCATAATTGAAATTAGCTAATGAACGGTAGTTCACAATGGTAAGTTCAATGACATCCTTTTCAGAACAACTGCCGCTCAGTTATTCACTGTACCATGATTTTTCCCCTTCTAAGAATGAGCTAGCGTCCACAAGTGCTCAAGAAAATTCTCCTTAAGACAAAAAAAAAAATTTTCCAGGCTGCGTGCGCATAATTGAGAATTAGCTAATGAACAATTGTTCTATTAGTAAGTTCACATTTCAGTTTGTGAATTATTGATTTTATCTTCCTTTGAAAGCAAACTATTTTAGCGTTGATGTAAAAGTTCTCTGGCTCGTATAAATGATCTGCTTCATTTCTAACTGATCTCTTTTGAATAATTTCATTCAAAGTTTCATTGCGGTGTAAAGAAATACTTGAAATTCTTCGCTCTTAAACTCATTTTATCGAAAGGTTATTTTCCAACCCAGGACATTATATAGTAGCAGGTTACTTGACTATGACATACCCTAACATGGCTACCAGTTTTATTTTTTATAAATAAACCGATCGTTGCCGACGGCAAGGAGAAATTACACTCTTTTCTGTACCTCGTATGTATTTAGCACTTTATATATGGACAGTGTTTTTTGTATTTGTTATTTATTTACATTAAAGCCTTTAGAAACCTGTGAGAACAATTACTAGAGTCTATTGGAATCTTCAAAGCGGAAGTCCAAATGTAATGCAAATAAAGTCAAAGGTTTTAATGTAGTAAAACAAAACAGAAAACTCATCCATATAGACATAATTAATGGATTTTTCCAGTATTTTCTACGGAAAACAACTTGTTAGAACCTCTGACATTAAAATGCTGCAGGTATTTTCAGATTGGGTAGCTCAGCTTTTAGTAGATTAAGGCAGTGACCTTTACTCGTTGCTGGATATCATAAGTATAAGTAAGATTTATCGTCCAAGGAGCATCTCGATGCTGTATGGACTGTGAAAAAGAACATAATAAGTTTGAAAAGGCAGGTTATTACTTTTTCCAGGCCTTCAGTCTTCTGAATCTCACCCTGTATTTTCCCTATCCGACTGTTTGCTGTTTATTTGTTACATTTTAATTCCAACACAAAATTAAGTTGTAGTATTTTTTTATAGAATTTTTATTATTTGGTATATTTTTACTGTTTTAGACTGTTTTGAGTTTTAAATGATTTCATACTTTTCAAACATTTAATGATTTGCGGCCTTCAAAAAAAAACAGTTTCTTATACTAATTTCTTCTGTGATGTTTCCCAAGAAGACTTCTATTACCGTCAGTACACGCAAGGGGTGTTTTTGACTCCACCCTCTCTTTTTTGTTAAGATATTTCTAGGAATTTCTAAGCACCCGGCCCATTTACAGTCTGTACCTCGTGGGGCGTTAAAAGAAGATGAATTGCAGCAGAGAAACGGTGAAATAGGGTTTCTCGCGTTTTTTAGAGGGGTCAGGGGTCGATGGCTCGAGCATGTAGCGTTCAGGTGTTGTATGGCAGTTTGCAGGGGCAGGGGAATGGTACAGAAAGAAGGAGATGGGATACTTTTCTTTTTTATTGTTAAAATCGCATTTGTATGCTAAATGCAAGTTGTTTGTGCAAATATTCTTATAATTTGACCATATTTTATTTTTGTTCAAATAGCCAATAAAATAAGAATTATGTATCTAACAATTTGGTCAATATGACCCCTCAGTAATGATTCTAACATTTCCACAATTGGGTAACAATATTGGTTAAAATATATGTTTTCTGCAGTCGACCCTATAATTTATGGCAGAGGAGTGAAGTTGAAACTCTATCTCTTTAAGATATGATTTCCTTGAATCATAGCCATAAACTTCCCCAATTCATCTCCTCTTACAATAATTTTGAAAAAGTTTGCTCATTTTCTTTATTTCAAAACGGTTAAAAACCTTTTTTCTTCTTTGGTTTGACGAAAAGCAGTTTCGACAAAACTTATCAAACAATGTCTCATGTCTTAGTCTGCAATGAGTATTGCTTGCAAAGATTTAAAAAATAAGTAATCTCCTTAAAATCTGATAAATAAATATACACAATAAAGAAATATTGATTTGAAATTAACTTTTAGAAGGTCAAAATTTCATAATAACCATCTTTTACTTTATAGTATATGGCGTAAAATCAGGGTCTTAAAACCTTAACACCATAATTTTCAGTGGTATAAGAGGTGTGAACTTAAGACCCACTCGTCAGGAACAATCTGTGATAGATAGCTATTTACTTCCCATTATTCGAGCAATAAATATTATAACGATGCCTTTCTTCACCTTTCAGACAAAATCCTCCTGACCACCAGAGACGCCCCAAACTGTTGTTACTGGTTAAAATCATTTGCTGAAATTTGGAAATTTGTATTCCAAGTATTGACATGCCCAGAGACAGTTATTTCATTTTCAGTGTACTCGAAAATTTATACAAAAAATTTTCTGTGTATATTTGAATGACTATTTTCCTCTTAGCTTCTAAAGTTTGTACATATCTTTATACTATGCATGAAACATCATTAATAAATGTAGTGATAACCTCATCTGGTTCAAGGAAATGACAGTAGTTGACTCCAGTCTTCCCTTTTTATTCAATCGTAGAAGATAATGTACTTTTCAATAGTTAAAGGAATCTGGGTAAGAATATCCATGACAGGGTATAAAGAGGTAACATGACTACGCGCTGTTATCCAATAACATGTTGGAGATCAAAAGGGCAGAGAGCAATGAGCAGAAAGTTTAAGTACTCAGAAGGAGATTTCCCGGAAAGACTCGTGACTCGAGAGGAAAGTAGAAGTGCGCTTCCTGACGATGAAGTAAAGTAATTAAAAATGAAAGGGTATAGTTAAACTAATTAAAGAAAGTTTAAAAAATTAAATTATTACATGCACTCAGTTGTGGAGTTTTGAATTCATATTAGATGTTTTTTTTCCTCATTGTATCACTCACTAACCTGCACAATACCTGTTAATTTTTTCTGTCATTTGAGAGGATGAGTGAAAAGTTGCTAAACGAAGATATACTTCTATAAAACATATAATAATCATAAAAGAAATGAGTTAATATTTAAATGAATGAAAATAAAATTATATTATTTTTTGCTAGGGTTGTATTGATTGAATAAAACTATACATTTTTTCATTATTTTATTTTAATACGATTAATAAATGTTTAGTACTGATCCTCACAGCAAAATATAACTTGCATAGTAAGGAGATATTTACAAGATTTTCACTTTAAATGTTTTTCAGCTATTTGTCAGTTTGAGGATTCTACTCACTTTTATTACTATTTTATTGACAGTTTAAGTTAAAAAGAAAGAAAAGCAGCTAAAGCAGATCAGAATGAAAAATGAAACACGATATCATCTGAAACAATCAGGCATATTAGAAGAAGAAGCAGTCTACAACAGAAAACATTGATAAAAAAATTACAAAGTGCAATTTCTTCGAAGAATATTTCAAAAATGGTCAATTTGCAGAAATTCAATCAAACAGAAATGGAAATAGCCAACTTATCATATGGACATATACAGAAAATTTGTTAAGGCAAAAGCAAGTATCGTAATTAAATTAAAATAAAAAAACCGGAAAGATCAAAATTCGTTTCATAAAATAAATTTGTTCCTTCGATTAAAAAAATGCGGATCTTTAGTAAACAGAAAACAGATAAACACAAATGCAAGTCTTTTAAAAAAGCTTTAAATATAAATGATGACAAAATCAAAACTAACGCAAATATTGTGATATATGAGTAATACGGCGGAAGAAACCTCATAATAAGAAAAAAAAATACGCAAAGTGTTGTTTTCAGATAATATAGACTATAAAATAAATGTTATATTCATTTTCTTCAAATAAAGCTTTAGTTACACAACCGGTTAAACAATTTATCATTTACTCTAATGAAACAATATTTTAAATATAGCATAGAATATAAGTTGATTGCCCTTCGGTATATACGGAACTGTCTGCACTTCACTACTCAGGCCCGTGTTACTATTTGTCCCGTTTCTCCTAAACAGCAATGCGTAATA
>BGPR01029731.1:0-19100 GCA_013235015.1 Araneus ventricosus | reverse complement strand
TTTATTGTGACATGTTAATTTCACTTTTCATTACGGTGTATGAAATTGTTTCACAGTATGAGGGAATTTGTTCACGCATTTTGCGTGATACAAACACCTTTAAATTTAATTTCTTCATTTAGGAATGAATTCTTATTTGTACACAAATGGAAGAAAAACGCATTTAAAATACATGGTGTACACAAATAAGTGACGCATTTCAAAAATTAATTAAAGAAAACCTAAAATGTTGGAACTACGATTTTTTAAAAATGAGAGCGCATCTCACAAAGTTTTTTCTCAGATAGGTAACATGCCATTTCGGTGGTCTAGAGGGTCGTAAATTATTGGAAATCAAAAATGTTTAGAGCCATTATCTGAGAAAATATTAAAACCGGAAGAAAAATAAAAGCATGTCTTTGCAAGGAATTTTGCAATCTTTAATTTGTTATTTGATATGTGGTGTGAAAACTGAAAAGTTTTCGAGATATTCAATAAAGACTTAAAAGAGAAACCAGAAAACACGCAGAGACTTCTGCTAATCGGTAGCCATTGCGTACGGAATTTTCTCGCTGTAACAAATTTAGAACGGCGTAACTTCGTGTTACCTATCTGACGAAGACTTTTTGAGATGCGCTCTTATTTTTAAAAAACCCGTAGTTCCAACATTTTTAGTTTTTTTTATTATTATTAATTTTTGAAATGTGTCATTTCATTTGTGTTTTTCTTCTAATGAGTAATTGCTTTTAATATTAATTTCTTTTAATTAGTAATTTCATTTCATCTTAATTTCTTTTAATCAGTAATTTATTTTGTCGTTTTTTATGAGAAGTTTGTAACAGACTATTTAACATGACATTAATTCTTTGAAAACATGTAACTTATGAAGTCACGTCATCTCCATATTATGATGGATTAACGTCATGCTTTGAGGCTACACGAGAGCTATTTTCGGGAAGGGCTTTATTATTTTGAATTGTGTCAGATGAAAAAGATTGACACCTAAGCCGACACCCAAATCTCTAGATTTCCACTTCACACTAATTTGGGGACGTTTGACCCTCACCGAAAGATTTAACGTGCACCAATCCCATATACACAGCGGATGTTTAATGCCTAGTCTTGAACTGGAAACCTAGAGCTTACAATTAGGCCAAGTAGCCCCCTCCATCTCTATGGACCTCGGTGGCAATGTAGCAGTTTCTGAGACTAGAGCGGCTGAAGAACTATAAAAATGTCCAATAATAATCTCAAATCATTTGGATGAGGAGCATTCCTAATATCTTCATTTATTTTGTCTTCCCCTTTCTCTGTTGAAATCCCTTTGTCAAGTTCAATAGAATGCAGTTACTGAAAAATGCATATATATATATATATATATTCGTTACATATACATTACATTACAATGGATATACATTATATATATATATATATATATATATATATATATATATATATATATATATATATAATGTATTCGTTGTTGTAGTCGTTAAATAACAAAAACAGGCCGAGTTATTAACTAATTTTCTTTTATTATGGGAGAGTGACGGAATGTACGCACATCTTAGTTGAAGTTTTCAATCCAAAAGAGAACAGAAAATCCCTGCTTTTTCTCAGGTAGGAATTTAACAGATAGACACGTGATCAAAGTGAAGGGAATAATAGCTATTTTTAGTATATTACGTATGTGTTTTAGGGAAAAGTCTGGAAACGAATTCGCTTATTTCGAGATTTATGTTGGCGCGTGGAAACGATTAAAATATTCTTTTAGTAATAAATATGCCAAACGCGTGATTTAATGTACCTCCAGAGCGGGAAATAAAACGAAACTGGAGTTTAAGAAAAGTGATTTTGAAATACATTAAGACATTAAAATATATAATATTAGAATTTAAAAAACAAAATTAAGCTAGATTATCGTGCAGAATAGCTAATTTCTAAACCTTTAGGGATATACATATAGTTCCAATTGAAAAAAATGCTTTAAATGAAGGGAAAAATTATACTCGTAATATATGTGTTTTAAGTGAATAATTATATTCCTGAAAAAGTTAGGAATTCTAACTTTTTATTCGGTCCTCCAGTTCTATCAGACATATTTAGTAAAAGTTTTTTGACACTCTAATATTTTAAACAAAAAAGGTCTCACTCTGCTGCGACTAAAACTGACCGAGTTATGGAGATCTGAATTTCATGATTTTTAACCAATCAGCGGCCTCGCCGAGCAAGTACTGTGCATTGATTGGTGGATCGTCTTCAAGATGGCTATTGAAATGGTGTAAAGTGGTCTAAATCAGCGATATTCAAAGTTCCATAACTCGGGTAGTTTTAGTCGCAGAAGAGTGGTATTTTTTTTGTTTAAAATATTAGAGTGTCAGAAAACTTTTACTAAATATGACTGATATTACCGGGGCACCGTATAAAAAGTTAGAATTCGTAACTTTTTCAGGAAGATATTTATTCCCTCAAAACACATATATTATAATTTTTCCTTTCATTTAAAGCATTTTTTCAATTGTAACTATATGTCTATCCCTAACGGTTTAGAAATTAAGTGTTCTGCACGATAAGCATGGACACCATATATATATGCTTTACCTGACATTTTCGTTATAGCGGAATGTGATTATTTTTTCTCTCTAAAATTCAAACGTTTTGTACCTTTAACATTTGCTCGTTGACAGCTCATTGCAAATCGCTCGTAATAGCGGGGTTCTTGTTCAAAACAGTACTCATTTAAGTACACTTGTTCAAAACAGTACTCAAAACAATACCCTCCCTTTCACTGTGAATAAAGGCAATATATTAAATAGTAATCGACTTCATTCTTGCTGTTTTGCTTTTTAACTGGATGTAAATCACCATTTTGTGTAATAATGAGTTAAACTATAGAACACAAGCTCATTTAACAATCGGTATTCGTTACTTTATGAAATAAATAGGTATTTTATGAAATATCTGAATTATACACTCGAATGGTAGTAACACATACACAAATGGACAGATTTATCTGAATTCCACGCTGAAGCCGGATTTCTCCGAATTCATTGCCTCGCCGCATGCATTAATCATAGACTTTGCCGAAACAAGCATTTAGTGCTCACAAACATGACAACGCGATTCATAACTCAGTCTTAACGAATGAATTTTATCTTTTGCAGCTTTTCCGAATGTCACAATGCATCAATAGATAAATAATGATGCTGCGAGTCGGCTCATATTTTTTTGCCGAATGTCAGTCCGGAGGAAAGCGAAGCCATCCCGGAGAGTTAGCCCCCTGGGAGGAGATGAGGTGATTTATCGGTTAATTTGCAGTCGTGTGTATGTATATCACTGGAAACAGATACACTGGTAGTCACGGTTAAAGGAGGAATTCAACAGGGTGTTCTTTGTACTGGCCTTTTTTCCTTATGTGAGTTGAATACTAAATAGCTTCATTGAAGCTGCCTTTCGGTGAATTTTTGTTCGTTTTTTCGAGTGAATCGTAATGGTCTGGTTGCATTTTGACAAGTGCCGGTTTCTACCCTCCCCCCATTTTTTTATTTTATTTTCTTTTTTATTGATGCATTGCTCAACTGAATTGTAGAGTTAAAGCTAATTTCTAATCATTCTCAGATTTTTGGATAAGCTTCAATCTTCTTGCCTCGGGCGATGTACAATTATCGCCTCCGTTACTTGCTTACGGGAAGGAGATTCTTACAGCGTTGCATATAAAAAGAGATAACAAGTAATATAAAAAAATTTAAAGTCAATTCCTATTTTAATAATTAATCGTTTTCGAGATATAATGAGAAAGGTACTGCGCATGCGCAAAGATATGGCTAAAATATGGGGGTGCTTCGATGATCCCATGGGCCATCCATATACCCAAGAACCAAGTCTGTAATGTTAATAGTTTTCGAGATATAATGAAAAACGTACTGCTCATGCGTCATGCAAAATATGAAATGACAGACAAACAGACAGACAGACACACAAGAAAGCGACTTAATATTGCATTGTCATCTAGTTCTGAGCTATGTTTAAAGTTTCAAGTCTCCAGCTCATCGGGAAGTTAGTTTAAAATCGATTACAAAATTTGAACAAGATATAGGGAAAGTGTGAACTAATAATAGAAATTGAAAAATAGGCTACGTTGTGTGCAAAAAAGAAGAAAAATATAGCTCCTGGTTATAGGGATGAAGCGAATCCTTTTGAAGATTTTTCTCGGTTGAAAAATATCGACAAACTCGAATCGCAAACCTCTCTTATCTCATAATATCTATTAGGTAAGTTAGTTTTACTCTGACGAGAAAAAATACTCAACAAATACATGTCGATAAAAATAACACAGCACATCGGTAGGAATGAAGTATAAAAATGATTACAATTTCAAGAGCTTAAGTCAAAATAAATAAATAAATACACGAGTAGCATCTATGGACGAGTAGTGTTGCGAATGGCATCACCTCACCAACCAATCAGAGCCAACCTGAACTGACGTCAGCTGTTGTTATTCTGTTTTCAATGGTCTCATGGGGTCATATGGTATACATACACATACGCTTGGCCATTTGGTAGATATATTCATGGTGGATACATGTGATTTATTTGTTTTTTCTTATAGAACGGTTGAAATTTAAAACAAATTTTTCTAGTTTTTTAAAAAAAATTCTAGTGCTTCCTTAGCTAATGTTTTATCTTCAATTTTCTTTCATAGATTTCATACACTACTCGTGCTTTTCAGTTTCGTTTTAGGCTATTCGTGTGCTTGGAATCTCACTTTCTTACTAAAATGGAGACGATTAAAAGCTTTTTTTTGACTCTTTCCCCACTTTTTTGCCAAGTTGATTTGGTATAGGAATGTATGTCATGTATGTCAGTGGTCTCAAGTCATACATACATGTACGATTGGACATCTGGTAGACATATGCATGGATACCTATGATTTATTTGCTTTTCATTAACCCCTGAACATACGTTGACGTCTCTGACAAGCGCATCGAATTAGAGAATTTTTGATATCCAAAACCATATTTAGATCACCGTAACAAATAATTTTAATTACAAAAATCATCTGGACACGCTGAAATGTCTCAAGTATCCTTTACCATTTTAAATAGATTGAAATAATAAAAAATATCCCAAATGGGTAGTGGCATCTCATTAAGAGGTTAAATAAAACCGTATGCCAAGGTGTTAAAGAACGATTGAAATTTGAAACAAATTTTTCTAGTTTTTTAAAAATTTTCTATAGTTTCTTAGCTAATGTTTTATCTTCAGGTTTCTTTCATAGATTTACTGAAATATATTACACGGGATTGTACCCCGATTTTACAGCACAAATAATATTAAGATAAATATAATTTTTTTACTCAAATCTTTAATGAGAAATGAAGAAATCAAACAGTATTTCCTTTTTTCATGCTTATTAAAACGAAAATACCTAAATGCTTATTGCATGCTCACTTTTACCATATATAAGGAAAATCAGAGTAAGTAAGCGAGCCGGATACTTAAAAACTTTTAATTAATTAGTGTTCCGCCATAAATTTTCGAAAAATAAAAAATCGTTTAACTTTTGTCATAATTTTCATGTTGCCCGGGTACCGGGACAAGTTGGCAATTTTGCTTTGCTTATTTTAAATGGCAAAATAACTTTGATAATATTAAAATAAAAAATTCTCAATCTAAGTACAGCGCAACAAGAAGTCAATCTAATAATATATGCAAACAAAAAAATTTACCTAAAAAACTGAATTTATTAAAAATGGTTAAATGTTAACATCGCCATCTTGCCTGGCTTTCCTATAATTATAAATATGTAAGAAAAATATGAATTTTTTATTGAAATAAGAAATAATCTTAAACATTTTTAAAGCATGAAAGTGCAGAATAATAATAATAAATAAATAAATAAAAATAAAAAATAAAAAAATAAAGATAAAAAAAATATGAAAACATGGTGGAAAAGTTATTTGAAGTTTTTATTTGCGAATTTATTTTATTTGTCACCTAAATAAAAATCTAAATAACTTCTGAAATATTAAAGATAAAATTTCGACATCGTGGCCTAATGATTTGAAGAGTAAGAGCGTCGAAATAAGTTAGTAAAATAAAAATTTGTTATTTTGGCATATTTTTGGTTGCAGCGTCCCCTTAAGGACAAATTAGAAAGCTACGCTTTCTACTTAGACTAAACTTGCAATTAAAGTCTGCCAGTATTTATGGGAAGCGCTTTCAAAAATAATATCATAAATTCTGTCCACAGGTAACTTCAAGATAATAAGGTTAAAAAAGTTATAGGATATCAGAAATGACGTTGGTTCAATTTTTTTTAATGAATGAAGGATTAAAAAAGCTACTCTTACTTTTTTCAACCATTTCTTACACTCTTTCCACTTAAAAAATTAAATTCACTGAACTTAGAACCATTACCTTAATGAAGTTTCATATTTCTTCCAAATATGATGAAGTCATTTTTTATAAAGAAATTTCTCAAAATTTTTTGAAAGAAAAAAAAACTGATTTTTTAAACTAATTTCTTGGATAAAAACGCTTAGTTACACGAATTGCCTTTTAAGATATTTATCTTTAATCGGAAAATTTACAGTATTGATCGAAGCTCTTAGTTTTGGAGATAAGTGCTCCTTAAATGGCTTTTAATATTCTTTACATGCCTTAATTCAGACTCTTTATTTTCCTTTAACAGTAAATAAAGCTGAATAATGTTCTGAAGAATTAGAAGAAAAAACATCATTTATGGCCCTTTAAGTATTCAGAAAATCAATTCTGTTTCCATCATTAACTACTCCCACCCTGTAATCAATAAGTCAATACCTTCTTTTCTTAAAGTCCGGTGATTGCATTCATTATGATCGTCCCAAAAAATAAATGTCACCTTCTTCGAAGAGTATTTAAGACGGGTTATTCAAGGCTATAAATTCTCAAATGGTATTTCATCGGATCCTATCAGTTCAGACGGAATGAAATCGAAGAAAAGTAATTAGAAAAGGCCAGATCTTCAATGGATGGCGACGAAAAGCATATTAAAAAAAACCCATCAAAGCAAGCAGGTATTTGCTGATAAGGCTTTAATTGCCAGACTGAAGTTCGCTGCCTAAGCGTTACTTCTATCGCGATTGAGTTAAATTTGGCATAGATTTAAGTTAGGGCTGTATCTAAGAGTAGTAATCAAAGGATTTTAAAGAAACTATTCAACTGCATTTACTTTAATACCCGAATTGCAAGAAGCCAAACTTCTTTGCAAAAGGAACCGATTCATTCTGCGTGACTTAAATGGACATAGATGATTTAGATAGTGTAAACATCAATAGTTTATTTAGTTATATTAAGGTCCCGCTTTGAAGCAACTCGAGGGCTATTTTGGGTCGGAAATGGTAACTCTGAATTGCTGTCAGGTGACGAGGACGAATCCTTGGCTTAGTTATATATCTGATTTTTGCTGCTTTTTCCGTGTTTACTTGTTTGTTTCTTTTTCAATACTTGTCTTTTTTTTATATATATTTTTACTGTTCCTTGCTTGCCCGAGCAGTAAATTAAGCTATTTTCTCCCCACCGAGGTGGGTCGAACCATGTTTACACTCCCAGCTCTCTTGTATTTAAAATTACTTCCCCTGTTCGGGCAATGCCTGTATCATCTTATTGTGCCCAATAAATCCTGTCCTCCACATGCTGGTGGGGCGGCTCTCTTCCCGCTGGTCCTATACCGGCCTTACACTCTTTTAGGGTAGGCCGGGCCAGTGTGGGTATTTTTGCACCACACCAACAGGAGAACGTTTGACCCATAACGTCAACTTTAACGTGCACCAAAGCCCAACACCCGGCGGGTCTTTAGTGGAATAATCACTTATCACTAGACCACCTTGACCCCAAAATGTCTATTAGTAAACTGCCATGATTTCACTAACATCAGGTTACAATTTAGACACCTGGCCCGAGCTGGCCAATGACCTTTGTTAGGTTTATTCTATTTGGATCCAAAAGGGCCATAGTCCTTATGTTAGAGACAGAACGCCGCCCGATGTCCCCGTGCCTGATGCCATGACAGCAATTGAACCCGTTGGATGGACATGGGACAATATGTTGGAGACAGGCAGCTTGACTTATAACCCTGGCTATAAATGGAAGAACTGCCGGTGGAGGATAGGCTAAAACTTCCTGGCCATTGATTGGAATTTTAACGAATGATAGAGTGATACAATGACATCAGGAATGCCGAAAGAATACTTTAAAAAGATATTTTTTGGGACGAACACACTTTCAGAACATATTTACAGTTACAACATTTCCACTTTACAGAGAGGACGCTTGTCCTACTACATCTACATCACCAGCTACAGCTGCTTCTACTATTGCTACTTAACCCTTTGCGGTGCAAGACATTAAAGTTTTTGAAATATGATGAAGAAACATCATGAATGGGTTTAGTTTATTGTCTAGACATAGAATCTGCATTTTTTTTCAAAGTTTACTTCATTCAGAGGAAGGGGGGGTCGAACCCCTTTGGGGTCACCCCCTCATATAAGAACCCCTTTAGATACAGCCAGCTTGATACACTCAGAAAAATATTGTTGAATCTTACAGAAAATCATAAATTAAAACTTGAAGAATATTGGAGGAAAATTTTTGAGTTAATTTGCTAAAATTGTAAACGTCCAGAACTGAAAAAATTTCTTATCTCTGAGTAAAGGAATTTTCCCAAACTCTATCGCTAATAATTCCTATTCCGAAACGAAATTTCATAAGGCTGCTATATAGATTCTAAAATGAGTACTATTAGCCCAATCCTAAACCTATTATTTCACATTTATAGTTGAATTTAACGGTTGAGAAGCGAGTGAAATTAGGTGTGCCATCAGCTGGCACACTGCGCCGCAAAGGGTTAAATACACATAGTAAAAACAAACATATATAGTCTGCTAAGATATTTAATTACAAAAAAGAAGGTACAGAAGAAACAGAAGTAAATAATAATTATAACAATATACCTTTTGCGCTCAACGCAAGAGCATTCAGTGATTGCATCAACAATATTGCCTATAATCAACTAATCAATTAAGATAAAATCAAAGAACAAAAATCATGCTTCAATAAAAATTATAATACATTAAGATTAAACAAATAAAATGGAAAAAATGGATAGTCATTCCCTTGACAGAAAATTGATCCATATTAGAACTCCGATGGCAAGTGGCACTTTGAAAAAGTTCGCCATTAGAGTTCTCTTCCATTTTTTCCGTTTTATTTGTTTCATCTTAATGTATTGTAATTTCTTTTGAAGCATGATTTTTGTTGTTTGATTCTATCTTAATTGATTAGTCGATTATAGACAATATTGTTGATGCAATAACTGGATGCTGCTGCGTTGCGCGCAAAAGGTATATTGTTATCACTATTGTTTACTTCTTCTGTATTTTCTTTTTTGTAATTAAATATCTTTCTTTTGTATTTTATTGAAAGTTGCTGCATTCTTTGCGCCATTCTGTTTAATGCAAAGTTTAATTTTTAACATCTCTTGTTAAATTATTTCACTTCTACTTATAGTCTGCTAACATTCAGTAGATCTACATATCAGCTGCGGTTATCGTATAGACAAAGTAATACGATTCCGAATAAATAGCTGTGAATTTAGATGTCAAGTGAAGTGACTAGTTCGAAGCAGTGACGCAAAACCTTGAGGAAAGAATGCTTCGAATCTTATAGTAAAAAGTGCGAGAGAAAATACAAATTTAGAAATGAATGCAAGTTATTTCATAACTTAAATGCAGAATTTCCTAACAAAACAGGTTTAGGGCACGTTTAATTCGCTGGGCTCAAACGTATTTCTGCAGTTGTGGCACGGAAGTGCCGTTTCTGCAGTGCTAGTTCAGAAGTCGTCATTTGATGACTTTTCAAAATTTCGAGTTTTATCCTGAAATATTCCTTGTGTAGGTCACAATATAACATTAATCTAACTAAAATAAATTACAGGAAACTAATACCTCTCCTTTGTTACGGATTTCTTTATAACGAATCTAAGCGATTGGGACTTGCTCCGGAATTTGAAAGGGACTGCTCGCGAGATCATATTTCTTGATACCGAATCATCTAGTGCGGATTAGAAAACTTAAATGTTTCTTTTTTATCATTATTATCTTGATAACATTCTCTGTATGTCAAATTTTGATAAATGTGAAAAATATGTTATGTTAATATTCGAAAAAAAACCGCTGTCAAAGTCTAAAATAAAACGAATTTTTTACTTTAATACTGACTCTTCGCATGACTGTAGTTAAATATTTTGAAATTGTTCAGTATATTATGAGTATTTTATAATGAAATACATTGGTTCTTAGTCAGATTTTGTAATATGAGAAAAACAAAGAATGAAGCAAGAATGGAACAATAATAGAAGGTAAAGAATAGAATAATTAGTAATAATAATAGAATTAGAATAATAGAATGAAGAATGAAACGAGAATAAATCTTCTAAAAATGTCCAAAGTAAGATTGGTTTTCATTAAAAAAAATTCCCTTGATATGATTTTATTAAGTAAACAAATTTATTCAAAAAATAAAGTGAATTCACTCTTCTTAGATGTTTAATTATTCAATGTATCAATGAATTCAAATGCAAAATAATATAGTAATATTTATTTGAATATATTTGCGGTTTAAAATAATAAACAAAGTGATAAAAACTATATTTTACTTAAAATACAGTGTTTGTGGACTTGCTAATCGAACTGAATGTTTAGCTGAAATTCTTATTTGTAAACGTCTGTGGAATACCTATTTTTATAACTTTTCATTATTGCATATAAATAAATGGATCATTTGTTCGCTTGGTTTTTCTGTAGATTTCTATTTTACAAGACCTTTGGTGATCTATTCCACATATAATCGGAAACGCAAGAGGTTTTTATGTGCCATATATTAAAGATTTTATATATGACATAATATATGACACATAATACTTTCATTTTATATATGACATATAATGTTTTTATTTTATATATGACAGATAATATTTTTATTTTATATATGACACATAATATTTTTATTTTATATATGACACATAATATTTTTATTTTATATATGACATATCATTTTGTGATACCTAACCAGAAATAACATAATTTACTTTCAGCCTAATTTTATTTACAGAAACGTTAAAAAAAAGTCTGTCATAAATGTTTTTCATTCGATCCTTTATTAGTCGAAGACGATTGAATGTATAAAAAATAACAATGTACTATTGTGAAACCAGCTCAAAATCAATGTTCCCTGAAAATTTTTAAAAAAATGTTCAAGCTTTTTCCTTCTCTTGTTAATCAAACAAGTTTGCCGAAGGAAAAAGAAGAAGAAACAAAGAACAATTAATATTTCTTGAATGATCAAGTTTTTATTTTGTATTCTTCTCCATTTTGATAAAACTGGAGAAATACAATGCACGTTGAATTAAACATATTTTTAAACAAGTTTTAAAACGTATCAAAATTTTTATACATATTTATTTATATCAAGTACAATGTATTGCAATACCTCTATAACGATTTTCTCGAGTATTGATGACATTTTAAACCACACAAGAATAATAACGACTCCTTCTCATAGATTTCTTTTAAATAATTCATGTTTCGTGTTTCATTTATCTGACACAAATATCTCAATTTAATGATGTTGTTGAGGATTTTTACTCATTATTGATTCACCTAATGATAGAAAACCTTACGTTTAAACGTACCTGGACACGATTTACGAACAAGATACGATCCGCATAAAGATGTCATAGATCAAAAAGCGACCATTGTCGAACTTATGGTCCATGCTTGCTTACATCATTTGTCATATGCTTAACGAGAAAGGATTCGGGAGATAAAATGGATCTATTGCGAATAGAAGAATATATTCGGTAGAATACTCTCCTCGACTCTGGAAACTTCGGTAACAAATTGACTCAGCTGTATCTGTACTAATATAAATGATCTCACTAAAATCGTTCTAAAGAATTAATCGATTATTTCTCGTGACCATGAATTAGTCATCTACAATGAAGAATAGATAATGATGATACTGCAAGAATATAATAAATGGATTTCATCTTGTTTCTATGTTGCTTTTCAAGAAGGTATTGAGATAGATATCATTTAAGAAAATAATCGTGGTTGGACAAGGTTAAGAACTATCCTTATTAAGTATTTCTTCATAAATCATTTGCTGGCTTCTTCTACAAGAGATCCAATGACTGTTAAAACAAAATTGATTAATTGTATAGGTCAACTAGAATATGATATCATATGGAAAACATGCAGTAGAACAGAGGGAAAAAATGATAATAGAATATTTATTCTTCTAAAGAAAACATATATGTATGTATACCCATTTTCGTCAGGGAAAAGACAGAAGTTGGATCAATCCTCTTTTATTCAATCATTGAAGATATTAGGTTATTTTGTCATAGGTAAAGGAATCATTTTTTGCGTAGCTCCATGACCAGGATTAAAGAGGTTACGCCCGAGCGGCTCGCTGTTGTTGTCAACTTACATGCTTGAATCAAAAAGGGCAGTTAACAATGCGCTTATATACGGCAAAAAGGGGATTTTCCCGGAAGACTCGTGACTCGAAATGGAAGTCGTAGTACGCTTATTACGATGGAAGTAGAAGTAATTAAAATGAGGTGTCGTTAAAAATGATTTAAGAAAGTTAAAACTTAAAATATCACAATTAGACACTTTTAACATGCAATTCTTAGTAGTCATTTTGAAAAGATAGGAATGAAATCGTGAGCAAAATACTCACAAATAGCTATTTTCTTTTTCTTGTTCAGTTTATTATTTTATTGTATAATACACGGTAATCCTAACTCAAAAATGCAATTCAAATGATTAAAAACTATTATTATTAATTACAAACAGCGAAATTTTAATATGTTTAGAAAAAAATGTACATTTCAAAGTTTTCTAAGAAAATGATGGATTAAATATTAAAATTTGACTTCAGTATTATACACGGAGGAAAACTTATATATTATCAAAAGTTAAAACACATTTACAAAGTTAATGTGTTATAATATAACATATAAAAATAATGTTTCTCCATTTTACGATAAGTATTATAATGGAATTGCTTTGCCAGAGAAATTCATATATAAAATCGAACTATAAGATTCATTACAAAAAATTAATTTTTTTAACATATTACCAAATTACTCCAAAAAAAGTAGACGCAGATTTATATATGTTTGGCTCTCTATACCTCTCCTAGAACAGAGAAATATGAAAACTCTCACATGATAATAATGCATTTATAAATTAAAAAAAACAGGGCTTCATCTAGAATGTCATTATAGAGAAGTACTTTTAACAGCAATGAAAAAAGGAAAAAAGGATTTTAATACTTTAATAAGAAACATCAATTAGCAAACACAAACAACAATAATTTATTAAATTTTCATAATATTCCTAAAATTAAAAATATTTAGAATGCTAATAAACATTTAGAAAGGGAAATAAACAAATTACATTTTGCAGTTTCCACAGAAAACCTAATATAAAGTATGACAAAGAATGACTGTGTCCAGTAAAGTGATGCAGAATTTACAATCTAATAGGGAAAAACTTTTGAAAACTATCTAAAGACAATAATGGGAATAGAGGAAAATTTATAAAAATGAGAAAAATGTAATAAAACAATTTTTAAAACACAGGGAAATCCGTCTCTACAAACATGGAAGAAGTCTTATTATATAAAAGTGCATAAAAAATTTATATGGAAACAAATCTTGAAATCATATTGTTAATGCAAAGTTTAAAAGTAGTAATTTAAACCGATGAAAAAGAAAAGAATTAAATGACGCCTTTTAACCCTTAAAACATCTGCTAATAATTAAATCATTAAATCATCATCATTAAATTTTATTTTAACATTTCTATCGAGAATCTATTACATATTCGAAACTTTTATTAAGTGAAATGTTTGAGAAAATTTGTCGATGCGAATAAAATATACATGAAATACTAACGAATAATATACAATATGCATGAAAAATATTACATGAAATAATCAAATTTATGTTACAATCTGACATATTTATTGATTATTACATTTGTGCATGAATGTTCTAATAAAAATGCTTAAATGATTCTGTCTAAAGCAAACTTAACATCACGATAAATGCTTTCAAATCAAAGTATTTGTTATTCAGATTTTTTTTTACAATTCCGGCAACAAAAGAAAAAGATGTAAAAATCTCATAGCTGTATTAATTGGTGTGTAATTTAGCGTTATCATCTATGAATTTTCTAATATCGCATTTTGAAGATGTATGAAAAGCACGTTCTATTGCTTATTTGCTTAATATTCCGATTAAAAATATCTTGTATTCTAAAGCAAATCAATGTAAAGAAATGCTGCATCGATTAATATTTCAGGTCACTTTTATATCGAACACATTTCATCTTTTTCTATCAATTTAGTTCTCTATTATTATTATGTTTGATTCCCATGTTGGTTTTATCTACTCTGTTTAGTAATCAGCATCTAATATTAAAAGGATGATAAGGGGAAATCAATATATATTTGGTCTATTTTTTAATCTATGTTTCTTCTGATCACTTGTTTCAAGTATAGTTTTTTGATTTATGCATTATATTATGATCAAGTCAAACAATTACAAGTGGAAACAATTAAACAAGCAATTCTCATATATACAGTTAAGCATCGTTCATACGTCTTTCGAGGGACTGACGTAAAATGACGTATAAATGAAAAAGACGTATAATCGAAATTTTACTTAAAAACTTTGATTATTATTAATTTGATGCTACTAATGCAAATGCATTTAAAAGTATTAATTTTAAAGTTTTTCAAGATAGTACTAGTAAAATGCTACATAGTATGAAAATCTATCTAAGTTTTAAAATTAAACATTTGCACAAAAGTGAGAAAAGCCGTACCTATAGTACTCAACTATAATTAGTACTCAAGATTGCATATCTTGAGTACTAATTATACAGATCTCACAAGATTTTTGTGCATGCAGGTAGGCGTTTAATTAAGAAAATCTTTAACCGTCGTCTGACGCACTGATTGTCTGTGAGTATTAAGAACATCATTATGATTCCAATTATTTTCATTGAATATTTTTCATTCGAAGTTATTCAATGGAGTCCATTGTTTCTTTATAGAAATGTGGAATAACTTTATCATCTCGCTTAAATTAGCACCAGAAATTTTATCTTCGATTAATTAAGAATCACGTGAATAATTTCGAGGTCATGATATCTTTATCACACTTCACGTACTAGAAAGGACTGACATTTTAGAAGTGGTGGAAACGAAATATAACCGAAGCTCTGCGACATATAAAGGAAGTACTTTATCTTTACAATGAATGAGAATGAATCGAGACTGTGATGAAACGACGAAAAATATAAACTACGTTTCTACTCCATATACTTGGATTGCCTTTTTTTAATAATTTTGATAGCAACACAGTTCTCTTACATGTTAACATTTAAATGTTTAAACTTCCCTTTTTTTCTTAGTATATATATTTCTATCTTTTAGATTTGGTTATTTTGTTTAATTAATGAATTTTAGTTTATGAATTCCATTTTGATATGTCTTGTTTTCTTTGTTTTGTATGTTCATATATAATAAGTTATATTTTGGTTTATATATATATATATAACGTATCCGTGGTTGTAGTCGTTAAAAATAAACACAGGCCGAGTAATTAACTAATTTCTTTTTATTATCGATAGGAGAGTGGTGGATATATGGCCCATCTCTGTTTAGGTTACAAGCGAAAGTGCACAGAAAAATCCCTGTATTCTCTCGGATAAGGAAATAACATATGGGCACGTGATCAAAGTGAAGGGAATATTGGGGTTTTTTAATACGTTACGTAGGCGTTTCAGGGAAAAAATCTGGTGCCAAAGAGACGCCGCCATGATTTTCTGTCGGCACGTGAAAGCGATTAAGTATTCTTTTAGTAATAAATATGCCAAAATGAGAGATTTAATATACCTCCAGCGCGGGAAAAGAACGAAACTGAAGTTTTAGAAAAGCGATTTGGAATACATTAAGATTTTAAAATATATAATATTAGCATTTGGAATAAAATTAAGTGAGATTATTACATTATATATATATATATATATATATATATATATATATATATCAATATCATGAAAGTCAAAAAATATTAAAATAAAATGGAGAGACTGTAGTAAATCGGTAAAAGCGTATAGATGCTCATCAGGGTAAGTAAAATCTATACGAACCGTTAAAATTAGTGAAATCATAATGTTTTCTGCGAACAGTGTTGGCATATAGCTAAAAAACACTGTCCTTTACCCCGAACATTATTATGATAAACCAAGAATTTGAATGAAATACAAATAAAAGAAATGAAATTACTAACCTAAAACTGAGAGATGCTACCAACGGGAGACGCGACAAAGGGAATAACTGAACGCGTCATGTAGTGACTGGATGTTTACGAAGATATCAAGTTACTTCTGAGGTTGGGGGAGTTTCGATGAAGATTAGGAAATCGATGGAAAAAAAAAGGATGAAGGCGAACTACTTTGAGGAAACGATGAAGATTAAAGAAATGACGAAAAAAAGAAAGGAGTGTATTTAAAAATTAATGTGTAATATAAGGTGTATATAAAAATTAAGGGATGATGATAAAAAGGAAAGGAGTGTGTTTAAAAATTAAGGTGTAAATAAAAATTAAGGTGTAAATAAAAATTAAGGTGTAAATAAAAAGGAAAGGAGTGTATTTAAAAATGAAGGTGTAAATAAAATTAATGAAAGATCATAAGAAAGGAAATGAGTGTATTTAAAAATAGTGTAACTAGTGTAGTTAAAAATTAAGGTGGAAACGGTAAGTGTTAAATAATCTTTGAATTTGAAATCCGTTAATAAACGACTTAAAGATGCGTTTTCGAGGTAATCACATTAGACCTATCTGGCTTGAGAGACCCTACCACAGTATTAGAACTGCGCCAGCATAGCTCTAATATGCAATCCTGTACTTACATCTTAAAGCCATTAATTAATTGTTTCTTGAATGTTTATTTTGTACATGTTGCTTTTACATTTCTGCTATGTTTGTTTCGTATTTGTTATATATATATATATCGAGCCCTCGATTTTTAGTGAAAGTACACGCCGGACTTGAGCGAGATGAATACCATGTTCTTTTAATTAAAGATATCAGCATGTATGAGCGACTATTAAAAAGTATAAAACAAATAAATCAAATAATTCTTCGATCAGTAAAATAAAGTAATTAAGATTAGCTGACGCAATAAAATGATCGAGAGTATGACATGACTTTCGCTTGGTACCGCTAGCCAATCGGATAGTAGAAATGCATTCTGGGAACTGAGCGTAACCTTGGGTCATTCGAAAGCTTCGTCGATTCGGATATGAGAGAAAAAATGTTTTGAATTTATCATTAAAAAATTTCATAGAAAATCGGAGAAAAAAGTTACCTTAACCATTCTTATTTTCAAACAGGGATAAATATTCCGGTTTATACATAAAAAAAAATTGAAAATGATAGCGTTATTAGAACTTCAGATGCAAGAAAATAAGAATTGAAAGTTAAAAATAAAAGGGAAAAGTGACTATTATTTAAAAATTTCTCAAAATTTTGTAAATTATGTTGAAAATTCAAAACAAACTTCATTAGGACAAAAATTGTTTGTTCTATTTGATGGTGCATTGATTGTTTTTCAACGATCATTAGAAAAGATACTACAGCCGTAAACACGCAGAAACAACACAAAACATTAAATAAAAAATTTCTAGATTAGATTTTAAAATTCTGGCTTCAAGGTTCATTGAGACACCATTGCGACTACCTGTGTGCCAAATTTCATGGCTGTAAGTGCGATAGATTCGCCTGAACATCACGCACACACACACTCAAACATTGCCTTTTATACGTATAAATAAAATCATATTTTTTAAAAATAATTCTTCGATCAGCTGACTTGCTACTCAGAAGTTTCACGACTTGCGAATGGCCTGATGTCAAAAAGCAAGCCCACTACAGGGAAAAGATTTTTTTCATATTTAAGGTAACAATTTATCAAATTTGAATCATTTTTCTCATTTGGTGATACCGGTAGCTGCTTGATTAATATTAAAATTTAACTTTTTTTTCGTTTGTTCATTTCATCCTCATTAAATGAAATATTTTAAAAGTTTCAAATGGTTGACATTAAAATTCTGTAGCATTTGTTTCATTTTTAACGGAATTAAACAAAATCTTTGCCAGTAATTAATGTCAAGTTGGCAATGATACGCAAATGATCATTTTGCTAAATCAATGATTTAAATAAATCAACCAAAATGACTAATGATGGGACCAAGAAAATGAAAAGTCAAATCTCCCAACATCAGTTAAATCTTTCTCTTTAGATAAATTTTATCATCATAGAATTTTGAGGATAAAGTTAAGCTTCTTTAATGAATCGGTTGCAAATCTTTTTTCCTTTTGTAACCATCACTCTAAAGCAAAATAGTTATTTTATGATTTTATTTCACCAATTATTTTGCTTCTTGCATTCATTTCTCGAACTCTTTCTGCTTGATAATTGACTCATTTAGTGAAGCTACCAATCTTGCCAGAAGCTGGTTTGGTCAATCGAATTCCCTTGTGCGTGAATCAAAGCTCTCGGCTAATAGGCAATTTCCTAAATCATAATACTCTTGGATAGCAAAATATCGTAATGAATTCCATTTAAGAAAGGTTTCATAAGTAAATAAAAACCAAAAAGACACGAATGCCATTTTGAATGAAAGGAATGATACGTTTTGAATTATCTGAAACCGTATTCTTTTCCGTTAAAGACGATTTTAAGACCCGGAAGTAATTTTATATAATGGTGGTGAATTGCCTAAGAGAGATGATACTTTCCTATTATACTGTAAGCTCTGTTTGATATTGACTTTATGTTTGCTTCTATTTCAGTAACATATTCAAACTAAACACAGGATATATTCAAGAAATAAGATGAAATAGAATTTTCTGGAAATTAAAATAAACTAAACAAAACATCTTAAAAAATAAAACACAGAATACATTCAAGAAATAAGATGAAACGGAATTT
>BGPR01029730.1:0-19101 GCA_013235015.1 Araneus ventricosus | reverse complement strand
TTTATTGTGACATGTTAATTTCACTTTTCATTACGGTGTATGAAATTGTTTCACAGTATGAGGGAATTTGTTCACGCATTTTGCGTGATACAAACACCTTTAAATTTAATTTCTTCATTTAGGAATGAATTCTTATTTGTACACAAATGGAAGAAAAACGCATTTAAAATACATGGTGTACACAAATAAGTGACGCATTTCAAAAATTAATTAAAGAAAACCTAAAATGTTGGAACTACGATTTTTTAAAAATGAGAGCGCATCTCACAAAGTTTTTTCTCAGATAGGTAACATGCCATTTCGGTGGTCTAGAGGGTCGTAAATTATTGGAAATCAAAAATGTTTAGAGCCATTATCTGAGAAAATATTAAAACCGGAAGAAAAATAAAAGCATGTCTTTGCAAGGAATTTTGCAATCTTTAATTTGTTATTTGATATGTGGTGTGAAAACTGAAAAGTTTTCGAGATATTCAATAAAGACTTAAAAGAGAAACCAGAAAACACGCAGAGACTTCTGCTAATCGGTAGCCATTGCGTACGGAATTTTCTCGCTGTAACAAATTTAGAACGGCGTAACTTCGTGTTACCTATCTGACGAAGACTTTTTGAGATGCGCTCTTATTTTTAAAAAACCCGTAGTTCCAACATTTTTAGTTTTTTTTATTATTATTAATTTTTGAAATGTGTCATTTCATTTGTGTTTTTCTTCTAATGAGTAATTGCTTTTAATATTAATTTCTTTTAATTAGTAATTTCATTTCATCTTAATTTCTTTTAATCAGTAATTTATTTTGTCGTTTTTTATGAGAAGTTTGTAACAGACTATTTAACATGACATTAATTCTTTGAAAACATGTAACTTATGAAGTCACGTCATCTCCATATTATGATGGATTAACGTCATGCTTTGAGGCTACACGAGAGCTATTTTCGGGAAGGGCTTTATTATTTTGAATTGTGTCAGATGAAAAAGATTGACACCTAAGCCGACACCCAAATCTCTAGATTTCCACTTCACACTAATTTGGGGACGTTTGACCCTCACCGAAAGATTTAACGTGCACCAATCCCATATACACAGCGGATGTTTAATGCCTAGTCTTGAACTGGAAACCTAGAGCTTACAATTAGGCCAAGTAGCCCCCTCCATCTCTATGGACCTCGGTGGCAATGTAGCAGTTTCTGAGACTAGAGCGGCTGAAGAACTATAAAAATGTCCAATAATAATCTCAAATCATTTGGATGAGGAGCATTCCTAATATCTTCATTTATTTTGTCTTCCCCTTTCTCTGTTGAAATCCCTTTGTCAAGTTCAATAGAATGCAGTTACTGAAAAATGCATATATATATATATATATATTCGTTACATATACATTACATTACAATGGATATACATTATATATATATATATATATATATATATATATATATATATATATATATATATATAATGTATTCGTTGTTGTAGTCGTTAAATAACAAAAACAGGCCGAGTTATTAACTAATTTTCTTTTATTATGGGAGAGTGACGGAATGTACGCACATCTTAGTTGAAGTTTTCAATCCAAAAGAGAACAGAAAATCCCTGCTTTTTCTCAGGTAGGAATTTAACAGATAGACACGTGATCAAAGTGAAGGGAATAATAGCTATTTTTAGTATATTACGTATGTGTTTTAGGGAAAAGTCTGGAAACGAATTCGCTTATTTCGAGATTTATGTTGGCGCGTGGAAACGATTAAAATATTCTTTTAGTAATAAATATGCCAAACGCGTGATTTAATGTACCTCCAGAGCGGGAAATAAAACGAAACTGGAGTTTAAGAAAAGTGATTTTGAAATACATTAAGACATTAAAATATATAATATTAGAATTTAAAAAACAAAATTAAGCTAGATTATCGTGCAGAATAGCTAATTTCTAAACCTTTAGGGATATACATATAGTTCCAATTGAAAAAAATGCTTTAAATGAAGGGAAAAATTATACTCGTAATATATGTGTTTTAAGTGAATAATTATATTCCTGAAAAAGTTAGGAATTCTAACTTTTTATTCGGTCCTCCAGTTCTATCAGACATATTTAGTAAAAGTTTTTTGACACTCTAATATTTTAAACAAAAAAGGTCTCACTCTGCTGCGACTAAAACTGACCGAGTTATGGAGATCTGAATTTCATGATTTTTAACCAATCAGCGGCCTCGCCGAGCAAGTACTGTGCATTGATTGGTGGATCGTCTTCAAGATGGCTATTGAAATGGTGTAAAGTGGTCTAAATCAGCGATATTCAAAGTTCCATAACTCGGGTAGTTTTAGTCGCAGAAGAGTGGTATTTTTTTTGTTTAAAATATTAGAGTGTCAGAAAACTTTTACTAAATATGACTGATATTACCGGGGCACCGTATAAAAAGTTAGAATTCGTAACTTTTTCAGGAAGATATTTATTCCCTCAAAACACATATATTATAATTTTTCCTTTCATTTAAAGCATTTTTTCAATTGTAACTATATGTCTATCCCTAACGGTTTAGAAATTAAGTGTTCTGCACGATAAGCATGGACACCATATATATATGCTTTACCTGACATTTTCGTTATAGCGGAATGTGATTATTTTTTCTCTCTAAAATTCAAACGTTTTGTACCTTTAACATTTGCTCGTTGACAGCTCATTGCAAATCGCTCGTAATAGCGGGGTTCTTGTTCAAAACAGTACTCATTTAAGTACACTTGTTCAAAACAGTACTCAAAACAATACCCTCCCTTTCACTGTGAATAAAGGCAATATATTAAATAGTAATCGACTTCATTCTTGCTGTTTTGCTTTTTAACTGGATGTAAATCACCATTTTGTGTAATAATGAGTTAAACTATAGAACACAAGCTCATTTAACAATCGGTATTCGTTACTTTATGAAATAAATAGGTATTTTATGAAATATCTGAATTATACACTCGAATGGTAGTAACACATACACAAATGGACAGATTTATCTGAATTCCACGCTGAAGCCGGATTTCTCCGAATTCATTGCCTCGCCGCATGCATTAATCATAGACTTTGCCGAAACAAGCATTTAGTGCTCACAAACATGACAACGCGATTCATAACTCAGTCTTAACGAATGAATTTTATCTTTTGCAGCTTTTCCGAATGTCACAATGCATCAATAGATAAATAATGATGCTGCGAGTCGGCTCATATTTTTTTGCCGAATGTCAGTCCGGAGGAAAGCGAAGCCATCCCGGAGAGTTAGCCCCCTGGGAGGAGATGAGGTGATTTATCGGTTAATTTGCAGTCGTGTGTATGTATATCACTGGAAACAGATACACTGGTAGTCACGGTTAAAGGAGGAATTCAACAGGGTGTTCTTTGTACTGGCCTTTTTTCCTTATGTGAGTTGAATACTAAATAGCTTCATTGAAGCTGCCTTTCGGTGAATTTTTGTTCGTTTTTTCGAGTGAATCGTAATGGTCTGGTTGCATTTTGACAAGTGCCGGTTTCTACCCTCCCCCCATTTTTTTATTTTATTTTCTTTTTTATTGATGCATTGCTCAACTGAATTGTAGAGTTAAAGCTAATTTCTAATCATTCTCAGATTTTTGGATAAGCTTCAATCTTCTTGCCTCGGGCGATGTACAATTATCGCCTCCGTTACTTGCTTACGGGAAGGAGATTCTTACAGCGTTGCATATAAAAAGAGATAACAAGTAATATAAAAAAATTTAAAGTCAATTCCTATTTTAATAATTAATCGTTTTCGAGATATAATGAGAAAGGTACTGCGCATGCGCAAAGATATGGCTAAAATATGGGGGTGCTTCGATGATCCCATGGGCCATCCATATACCCAAGAACCAAGTCTGTAATGTTAATAGTTTTCGAGATATAATGAAAAACGTACTGCTCATGCGTCATGCAAAATATGAAATGACAGACAAACAGACAGACAGACACACAAGAAAGCGACTTAATATTGCATTGTCATCTAGTTCTGAGCTATGTTTAAAGTTTCAAGTCTCCAGCTCATCGGGAAGTTAGTTTAAAATCGATTACAAAATTTGAACAAGATATAGGGAAAGTGTGAACTAATAATAGAAATTGAAAAATAGGCTACGTTGTGTGCAAAAAAGAAGAAAAATATAGCTCCTGGTTATAGGGATGAAGCGAATCCTTTTGAAGATTTTTCTCGGTTGAAAAATATCGACAAACTCGAATCGCAAACCTCTCTTATCTCATAATATCTATTAGGTAAGTTAGTTTTACTCTGACGAGAAAAAATACTCAACAAATACATGTCGATAAAAATAACACAGCACATCGGTAGGAATGAAGTATAAAAATGATTACAATTTCAAGAGCTTAAGTCAAAATAAATAAATAAATACACGAGTAGCATCTATGGACGAGTAGTGTTGCGAATGGCATCACCTCACCAACCAATCAGAGCCAACCTGAACTGACGTCAGCTGTTGTTATTCTGTTTTCAATGGTCTCATGGGGTCATATGGTATACATACACATACGCTTGGCCATTTGGTAGATATATTCATGGTGGATACATGTGATTTATTTGTTTTTTCTTATAGAACGGTTGAAATTTAAAACAAATTTTTCTAGTTTTTTAAAAAAAATTCTAGTGCTTCCTTAGCTAATGTTTTATCTTCAATTTTCTTTCATAGATTTCATACACTACTCGTGCTTTTCAGTTTCGTTTTAGGCTATTCGTGTGCTTGGAATCTCACTTTCTTACTAAAATGGAGACGATTAAAAGCTTTTTTTTGACTCTTTCCCCACTTTTTTGCCAAGTTGATTTGGTATAGGAATGTATGTCATGTATGTCAGTGGTCTCAAGTCATACATACATGTACGATTGGACATCTGGTAGACATATGCATGGATACCTATGATTTATTTGCTTTTCATTAACCCCTGAACATACGTTGACGTCTCTGACAAGCGCATCGAATTAGAGAATTTTTGATATCCAAAACCATATTTAGATCACCGTAACAAATAATTTTAATTACAAAAATCATCTGGACACGCTGAAATGTCTCAAGTATCCTTTACCATTTTAAATAGATTGAAATAATAAAAAATATCCCAAATGGGTAGTGGCATCTCATTAAGAGGTTAAATAAAACCGTATGCCAAGGTGTTAAAGAACGATTGAAATTTGAAACAAATTTTTCTAGTTTTTTAAAAATTTTCTATAGTTTCTTAGCTAATGTTTTATCTTCAGGTTTCTTTCATAGATTTACTGAAATATATTACACGGGATTGTACCCCGATTTTACAGCACAAATAATATTAAGATAAATATAATTTTTTTACTCAAATCTTTAATGAGAAATGAAGAAATCAAACAGTATTTCCTTTTTTCATGCTTATTAAAACGAAAATACCTAAATGCTTATTGCATGCTCACTTTTACCATATATAAGGAAAATCAGAGTAAGTAAGCGAGCCGGATACTTAAAAACTTTTAATTAATTAGTGTTCCGCCATAAATTTTCGAAAAATAAAAAATCGTTTAACTTTTGTCATAATTTTCATGTTGCCCGGGTACCGGGACAAGTTGGCAATTTTGCTTTGCTTATTTTAAATGGCAAAATAACTTTGATAATATTAAAATAAAAAATTCTCAATCTAAGTACAGCGCAACAAGAAGTCAATCTAATAATATATGCAAACAAAAAAATTTACCTAAAAAACTGAATTTATTAAAAATGGTTAAATGTTAACATCGCCATCTTGCCTGGCTTTCCTATAATTATAAATATGTAAGAAAAATATGAATTTTTTATTGAAATAAGAAATAATCTTAAACATTTTTAAAGCATGAAAGTGCAGAATAATAATAATAAATAAATAAATAAAAATAAAAAATAAAAAAATAAAGATAAAAAAAATATGAAAACATGGTGGAAAAGTTATTTGAAGTTTTTATTTGCGAATTTATTTTATTTGTCACCTAAATAAAAATCTAAATAACTTCTGAAATATTAAAGATAAAATTTCGACATCGTGGCCTAATGATTTGAAGAGTAAGAGCGTCGAAATAAGTTAGTAAAATAAAAATTTGTTATTTTGGCATATTTTTGGTTGCAGCGTCCCCTTAAGGACAAATTAGAAAGCTACGCTTTCTACTTAGACTAAACTTGCAATTAAAGTCTGCCAGTATTTATGGGAAGCGCTTTCAAAAATAATATCATAAATTCTGTCCACAGGTAACTTCAAGATAATAAGGTTAAAAAAGTTATAGGATATCAGAAATGACGTTGGTTCAATTTTTTTTAATGAATGAAGGATTAAAAAAGCTACTCTTACTTTTTTCAACCATTTCTTACACTCTTTCCACTTAAAAAATTAAATTCACTGAACTTAGAACCATTACCTTAATGAAGTTTCATATTTCTTCCAAATATGATGAAGTCATTTTTTATAAAGAAATTTCTCAAAATTTTTTGAAAGAAAAAAAAACTGATTTTTTAAACTAATTTCTTGGATAAAAACGCTTAGTTACACGAATTGCCTTTTAAGATATTTATCTTTAATCGGAAAATTTACAGTATTGATCGAAGCTCTTAGTTTTGGAGATAAGTGCTCCTTAAATGGCTTTTAATATTCTTTACATGCCTTAATTCAGACTCTTTATTTTCCTTTAACAGTAAATAAAGCTGAATAATGTTCTGAAGAATTAGAAGAAAAAACATCATTTATGGCCCTTTAAGTATTCAGAAAATCAATTCTGTTTCCATCATTAACTACTCCCACCCTGTAATCAATAAGTCAATACCTTCTTTTCTTAAAGTCCGGTGATTGCATTCATTATGATCGTCCCAAAAAATAAATGTCACCTTCTTCGAAGAGTATTTAAGACGGGTTATTCAAGGCTATAAATTCTCAAATGGTATTTCATCGGATCCTATCAGTTCAGACGGAATGAAATCGAAGAAAAGTAATTAGAAAAGGCCAGATCTTCAATGGATGGCGACGAAAAGCATATTAAAAAAACCCCCATCAAAGCAAGCAGGTATTTGCTGATAAGGCTTTAATTGCCAGACTGAAGTTCGCTGCCTAAGCGTTACTTCTATCGCGATTGAGTTAAATTTGGCATAGATTTAAGCTGAGGCTGTATCTAAGAGTAGTAATCAAAGGATTTTAAAGAAACTATTCAACTGCATTTACTTTAATACCCGAATTGCAAGAAGCCAAACTTCTTTGCAAAAGGAACCGATTCATTCTGCGTGACTTAAATGGACATAGATGATTTAGATAGTGTAAACATCAATAGTTTATTTAGTTATATTAAGGTCCCGCTTTGAAGCAACTCGAGGGCTATTTTGGGTCGGAAATGGTAACTCTGAATTGCTGTCAGGTGACGAGGACGAATCCTTGGCTTAGTTATATATCTGATTTTTGCTGCTTTTTCCGTGTTTACTTGTTTGTTTCTTTTTCAATACTTGTCTTTTTTTTATATATATTTTTACTGTTCCTTGCTTGCCCGAGCAGTAAATTAAGCTATTTTCTCCCCACCGAGGTGGGTCGAACCATGTTTACACTCCCAGCTCTCTTGTATTTAAAATTACTTCCCCTGTTCGGGCAATGCCTGTATCATCTTATTGTGCCCAATAAATCCTGTCCTCCACATGCTGGTGGGGCGGCTCTCTTCCCGCTGGTCCTATACCGGCCTTACACTCTTTTAGGGTAGGCCGGGCCAGTGTGGGTATTTTTGCACCACACCAACAGGAGAACGTTTGACCCATAACGTCAACTTTAACGTGCACCAAAGCCCAACACCCGGCGGGTCTTTAGTGGAATAATCACTTATCACTAGACCACCTTGACCCCAAAATGTCTATTAGTAAACTGCCATGATTTCACTAACATCAGGTTACAATTTAGACACCTGGCCCGAGCTGGCCAATGACCTTTGTTAGGTTTATTCTATTTGGATCCAAAAGGGCCATAGTCCTTATGTTAGAGACAGAACGCCGCCCGATGTCCCCGTGCCTGATGCCATGACAGCAATTGAACCCGTTGGATGGACATGGGACAATATGTTGGAGACAGGCAGCTTGACTTATAACCCTGGCTATAAATGGAAGAACTGCCGGTGGAGGATAGGCTAAAACTTCCTGGCCATTGATTGGAATTTTAACGAATGATAGAGTGATACAATGACATCAGGAATGCCGAAAGAATACTTTAAAAAGATATTTTTTGGGACGAACACACTTTCAGAACATATTTACAGTTACAACATTTCCACTTTACAGAGAGGACGCTTGTCCTACTACATCTACATCACCAGCTACAGCTGCTTCTACTATTGCTACTTAACCCTTTGCGGTGCAAGACATTAAAGTTTTTGAAATATGATGAAGAAACATCATGAATGGGTTTAGTTTATTGTCTAGACATAGAATCTGCATTTTTTTTCAAAGTTTACTTCATTCAGAGGAAGGGGGGGTCGAACCCCTTTGGGGTCACCCCCTCATATAAGAACCCCTTTAGATACAGCCAGCTTGATACACTCAGAAAAATATTGTTGAATCTTACAGAAAATCATAAATTAAAACTTGAAGAATATTGGAGGAAAATTTTTGAGTTAATTTGCTAAAATTGTAAACGTCCAGAACTGAAAAAATTTCTTATCTCTGAGTAAAGGAATTTTCCCAAACTCTATCGCTAATAATTCCTATTCCGAAACGAAATTTCATAAGGCTGCTATATAGATTCTAAAATGAGTACTATTAGCCCAATCCTAAACCTATTATTTCACATTTATAGTTGAATTTAACGGTTGAGAAGCGAGTGAAATTAGGTGTGCCATCAGCTGGCACACTGCGCCGCAAAGGGTTAAATACACATAGTAAAAACAAACATATATAGTCTGCTAAGATATTTAATTACAAAAAAGAAGGTACAGAAGAAACAGAAGTAAATAATAATTATAACAATATACCTTTTGCGCTCAACGCAAGAGCATTCAGTGATTGCATCAACAATATTGCCTATAATCAACTAATCAATTAAGATAAAATCAAAGAACAAAAATCATGCTTCAATAAAAATTATAATACATTAAGATTAAACAAATAAAATGGAAAAAATGGATAGTCATTCCCTTGACAGAAAATTGATCCATATTAGAACTCCGATGGCAAGTGGCACTTTGAAAAAGTTCGCCATTAGAGTTCTCTTCCATTTTTTCCGTTTTATTTGTTTCATCTTAATGTATTGTAATTTCTTTTGAAGCATGATTTTTGTTGTTTGATTCTATCTTAATTGATTAGTCGATTATAGACAATATTGTTGATGCAATAACTGGATGCTGCTGCGTTGCGCGCAAAAGGTATATTGTTATCACTATTGTTTACTTCTTCTGTATTTTCTTTTTTGTAATTAAATATCTTTCTTTTGTATTTTATTGAAAGTTGCTGCATTCTTTGCGCCATTCTGTTTAATGCAAAGTTTAATTTTTAACATCTCTTGTTAAATTATTTCACTTCTACTTATAGTCTGCTAACATTCAGTAGATCTACATATCAGCTGCGGTTATCGTATAGACAAAGTAATACGATTCCGAATAAATAGCTGTGAATTTAGATGTCAAGTGAAGTGACTAGTTCGAAGCAGTGACGCAAAACCTTGAGGAAAGAATGCTTCGAATCTTATAGTAAAAAGTGCGAGAGAAAATACAAATTTAGAAATGAATGCAAGTTATTTCATAACTTAAATGCAGAATTTCCTAACAAAACAGGTTTAGGGCACGTTTAATTCGCTGGGCTCAAACGTATTTCTGCAGTTGTGGCACGGAAGTGCCGTTTCTGCAGTGCTAGTTCAGAAGTCGTCATTTGATGACTTTTCAAAATTTCGAGTTTTATCCTGAAATATTCCTTGTGTAGGTCACAATATAACATTAATCTAACTAAAATAAATTACAGGAAACTAATACCTCTCCTTTGTTACGGATTTCTTTATAACGAATCTAAGCGATTGGGACTTGCTCCGGAATTTGAAAGGGACTGCTCGCGAGATCATATTTCTTGATACCGAATCATCTAGTGCGGATTAGAAAACTTAAATGTTTCTTTTATATCATTATTATCTTGATAACATTTTCTGTATGTCAAATTTTGATAAATGTGAAAAATATGTTATGTTAATATTCGAAAAAAAACCGCTGTCAAAGTCTAAAATAAAACGAATTTTTTACTTTAATACTGACTCTTCGCATGACTGTAGTTAAATATTTTGAAATTGTTCAGTATATTATGAGTATTTTATAATGAAATACATTGGTTCTTAGTCAGATTTTGTAATATGAGAAAAACAAAGAATGAAGCAAGAATGGAACAATAATAGAAGGTAAAGAATAGAATAATTAGTAATAATAATAGAATTAGAATAATAGAATGAAGAATGAAACGAGAATAAATCTTCTAAAAATGTCCAAAGTAAGATTGGTTTTCATTAAAAAAAATTCCCTTGATATGATTTTATTAAGTAAACAAATTTATTCAAAAAATAAAGTGAATTCACTCTTCTTAGATGTTTAATTATTCAATGTATCAATGAATTCAAATGCAAAATAATATAGTAATATTTATTTGAATATATTTGCGGTTTAAAATAATAAACAAAGTGATAAAAACTATATTTTACTTAAAATACAGTGTTTGTGGACTTGCTAATCGAACTGAATGTTTAGCTGAAATTCTTATTTGTAAACGTCTGTGGAATACCTATTTTTATAACTTTTCATTATTGCATATAAATAAATGGATCATTTGTTCGCTTGGTTTTTCTGTAGATTTCTATTTTACAAGACCTTTGGTGATCTATTCCACATATAATCGGAAACGCAAGAGGTTTTTATGTGCCATATATTAAAGATTTTATATATGACATAATATATGACACATAATACTTTCATTTTATATATGACATATAATGTTTTTATTTTATATATGACAGATAATATTTTTATTTTATATATGACACATAATATTTTTATTTTATATATGACACATAATATTTTTATTTTATATATGACATATCATTTTGTGATACCTAACCAGAAATAACATAATTTACTTTCAGCCTAATTTTATTTACAGAAACGTTAAAAAAAAGTCTGTCATAAATGTTTTTCATTCGATCCTTTATTAGTCGAAGACGATTGAATGTATAAAAAATAACAATGTACTATTGTGAAACCAGCTCAAAATCAATGTTCCCTGAAAATTTTTAAAAAAATGTTCAAGCTTTTTCCTTCTCTTGTTAATCAAACAAGTTTGCCGAAGGAAAAAGAAGAAGAAACAAAGAACAATTAATATTTCTTGAATGATCAAGTTTTTATTTTGTATTCTTCTCCATTTTGATAAAACTGGAGAAATACAATGCACGTTGAATTAAACATATTTTTAAACAAGTTTTAAAACGTATCAAAATTTTTATACATATTTATTTATATCAAGTACAATGTATTGCAATACCTCTATAACGATTTTCTCGAGTATTGATGACATTTTAAACCACACAAGAATAATAACGACTCCTTCTCATAGATTTCTTTTAAATAATTCATGTTTCGTGTTTCATTTATCTGACACAAATATCTCAATTTAATGATGTTGTTGAGGATTTTTACTCATTATTGATTCACCTAATGATAGAAAACCTTACGTTTAAACGTACCTGGACACGATTTACGAACAAGATACGATCCGCATAAAGATGTCATAGATCAAAAAGCGACCATTGTCGAACTTATGGTCCATGCTTGCTTACATCATTTGTCATATGCTTAACGAGAAAGGATTCGGGAGATAAAATGGATCTATTGCGAATAGAAGAATATATTCGGTAGAATACTCTCCTCGACTCTGGAAACTTCGGTAACAAATTGACTCAGCTGTATCTGTACTAATATAAATGATCTCACTAAAATCGTTCTAAAGAATTAATCGATTATTTCTCGTGACCATGAATTAGTCATCTACAATGAAGAATAGATAATGATGATACTGCAAGAATATAATAAATGGATTTCATCTTGTTTCTATGTTGCTTTTCAAGAAGGTATTGAGATAGATATCATTTAAGAAAATAATCGTGGTTGGACAAGGTTAAGAACTATCCTTATTAAGTATTTCTTCATAAATCATTTGCTGGCTTCTTCTACAAGAGATCCAATGACTGTTAAAACAAAATTGATTAATTGTATAGGTCAACTAGAATATGATATCATATGGAAAACATGCAGTAGAACAGAGGGAAAAAATGATAATAGAATATTTATTCTTCTAAAGAAAACATATATGTATGTATACCCATTTTCGTCAGGGAAAAGACAGAAGTTGGATCAATCCTCTTTTATTCAATCATTGAAGATATTAGGTTATTTTGTCATAGGTAAAGGAATCATTTTTTGCGTAGCTCCATGACCAGGATTAAAGAGGTTACGCCCGAGCGGCTCGCTGTTGTTGTCAACTTACATGCTTGAATCAAAAAGGGCAGTTAACAATGCGCTTATATACGGCAAAAAGGGGATTTTCCCGGAAGACTCGTGACTCGAAATGGAAGTCGTAGTACGCTTATTACGATGGAAGTAGAAGTAATTAAAATGAGGTGTCGTTAAAAATGATTTAAGAAAGTTAAAACTTAAAATATCACAATTAGACACTTTTAACATGCAATTCTTAGTAGTCATTTTGAAAAGATAGGAATGAAATCGTGAGCAAAATACTCACAAATAGCTATTTTCTTTTTCTTGTTCAGTTTATTATTTTATTGTATAATACACGGTAATCCTAACTCAAAAATGCAATTCAAATGATTAAAAACTATTATTATTAATTACAAACAGCGAAATTTTAATATGTTTAGAAAAAAATGTACATTTCAAAGTTTTCTAAGAAAATGATGGATTAAATATTAAAATTTGACTTCAGTATTATACACGGAGGAAAACTTATATATTATCAAAAGTTAAAACACATTTACAAAGTTAATGTGTTATAATATAACATATAAAAATAATGTTTCTCCATTTTACGATAAGTATTATAATGGAATTGCTTTGCCAGAGAAATTCATATATAAAATCGAACTATAAGATTCATTACAAAAAATTAATTTTTTTAACATATTACCAAATTACTCCAAAAAAAGTAGACGCAGATTTATATATGTTTGGCTCTCTATACCTCTCCTAGAACAGAGAAATATGAAAACTCTCACATGATAATAATGCATTTATAAATTAAAAAAAACAGGGCTTCATCTAGAATGTCATTATAGAGAAGTACTTTTAACAGCAATGAAAAAAGGAAAAAAGGATTTTAATACTTTAATAAGAAACATCAATTAGCAAACACAAACAACAATAATTTATTAAATTTTCATAATATTCCTAAAATTAAAAATATTTAGAATGCTAATAAACATTTAGAAAGGGAAATAAACAAATTACATTTTGCAGTTTCCACAGAAAACCTAATATAAAGTATGACAAAGAATGACTGTGTCCAGTAAAGTGATGCAGAATTTACAATCTAATAGGGAAAAACTTTTGAAAACTATCTAAAGACAATAATGGGAATAGAGGAAAATTTATAAAAATGAGAAAAATGTAATAAAACAATTTTTAAAACACAGGGAAATCCGTCTCTACAAACATGGAAGAAGTCTTATTATATAAAAGTGCATAAAAAATTTATATGGAAACAAATCTTGAAATCATATTGTTAATGCAAAGTTTAAAAGTAGTAATTTAAACCGATGAAAAAGAAAAGAATTAAATGACGCCTTTTAACCCTTAAAACATCTGCTAATAATTAAATCATTAAATCATCATCATTAAATTTTATTTTAACATTTCTATCGAGAATCTATTACATATTCGAAACTTTTATTAAGTGAAATGTTTGAGAAAATTTGTCGATGCGAATAAAATATACATGAAATACTAACGAATAATATACAATATGCATGAAAAATATTACATGAAATAATCAAATTTATGTTACAATCTGACATATTTATTGATTATTACATTTGTGCATGAATGTTCTAATAAAAATGCTTAAATGATTCTGTCTAAAGCAAACTTAACATCACGATAAATGCTTTCAAATCAAAGTATTTGTTATTCAGATTTTTTTTTACAATTCCGGCAACAAAAGAAAAAGATGTAAAAATCTCATAGCTGTATTAATTGGTGTGTAATTTAGCGTTATCATCTATGAATTTTCTAATATCGCATTTTGAAGATGTATGAAAAGCACGTTCTATTGCTTATTTGCTTAATATTCCGATTAAAAATATCTTGTATTCTAAAGCAAATCAATGTAAAGAAATGCTGCATCGATTAATATTTCAGGTCACTTTTATATCGAACACATTTCATCTTTTTCTATCAATTTAGTTCTCTATTATTATTATGTTTGATTCCCATGTTGGTTTTATCTACTCTGTTTAGTAATCAGCATCTAATATTAAAAGGATGATAAGGGGAAATCAATATATATTTGGTCTATTTTTTAATCTATGTTTCTTCTGATCACTTGTTTCAAGTATAGTTTTTTGATTTATGCATTATATTATGATCAAGTCAAACAATTACAAGTGGAAACAATTAAACAAGCAATTCTCATATATACAGTTAAGCATCGTTCATACGTCTTTCGAGGGACTGACGTAAAATGACGTATAAATGAAAAAGACGTATAATCGAAATTTTACTTAAAAACTTTGATTATTATTAATTTGATGCTACTAATGCAAATGCATTTAAAAGTATTAATTTTAAAGTTTTTCAAGATAGTACTAGTAAAATGCTACATAGTATGAAAATCTATCTAAGTTTTAAAATTAAACATTTGCACAAAAGTGAGAAAAGCCGTACCTATAGTACTCAACTATAATTAGTACTCAAGATTGCATATCTTGAGTACTAATTATACAGATCTCACAAGATTTTTGTGCATGCAGGTAGGCGTTTAATTAAGAAAATCTTTAACCGTCGTCTGACGCACTGATTGTCTGTGAGTATTAAGAACATCATTATGATTCCAATTATTTTCATTGAATATTTTTCATTCGAAGTTATTCAATGGAGTCCATTGTTTCTTTATAGAAATGTGGAATAACTTTATCATCTCGCTTAAATTAGCACCAGAAATTTTATCTTCGATTAATTAAGAATCACGTGAATAATTTCGAGGTCATGATATCTTTATCACACTTCACGTACTAGAAAGGACTGACATTTTAGAAGTGGTGGAAACGAAATATAACCGAAGCTCTGCGACATATAAAGGAAGTACTTTATCTTTACAATGAATGAGAATGAATCGAGACTGTGATGAAACGACGAAAAATATAAACTACGTTTCTACTCCATATACTTGGATTGCCTTTTTTTAATAATTTTGATAGCAACACAGTTCTCTTACATGTTAACATTTAAATGTTTAAACTTCCCTTTTTTTCTTAGTATATATATTTCTATCTTTTAGATTTGGTTATTTTGTTTAATTAATGAATTTTAGTTTATGAATTCCATTTTGATATGTCTTGTTTTCTTTGTTTTGTATGTTCATATATAATAAGTTATATTTTGGTTTATATATATATATATAACGTATCCGTGGTTGTAGTCGTTAAAAATAAACACAGGCCGAGTAATTAACTAATTTCTTTTTATTATCGATAGGAGAGTGGTGGATATATGGCCCATCTCTGTTTAGGTTACAAGCGAAAGTGCACAGAAAAATCCCTGTATTCTCTCGGATAAGGAAATAACATATGGGCACGTGATCAAAGTGAAGGGAATATTGGGGTTTTTTAATACGTTACGTAGGCGTTTCAGGGAAAAAATCTGGTGCCAAAGAGACGCCGCCATGATTTTCTGTCGGCACGTGAAAGCGATTAAGTATTCTTTTAGTAATAAATATGCCAAAATGAGAGATTTAATATACCTCCAGCGCGGGAAAAGAACGAAACTGAAGTTTTAGAAAAGCGATTTGGAATACATTAAGATTTTAAAATATATAATATTAGCATTTGGAATAAAATTAAGTGAGATTATTACATTATATATATATATATATATATATATATATATATATATATCAATATCATGAAAGTCAAAAAATATTAAAATAAAATGGAGAGACTGTAGTAAATCGGTAAAAGCGTATAGATGCTCATCAGGGTAAGTAAAATCTATACGAACCGTTAAAATTAGTGAAATCATAATGTTTTCTGCGAACAGTGTTGGCATATAGCTAAAAAACACTGTCCTTTACCCCGAACATTATTATGATAAACCAAGAATTTGAATGAAATACAAATAAAAGAAATGAAATTACTAACCTAAAACTGAGAGATGCTACCAACGGGAGACGCGACAAAGGGAATAACTGAACGCGTCATGTAGTGACTGGATGTTTACGAAGATATCAAGTTACTTCTGAGGTTGGGGGAGTTTCGATGAAGATTAGGAAATCGATGGAAAAAAAAAGGATGAAGGCGAACTACTTTGAGGAAACGATGAAGATTAAAGAAATGACGAAAAAAAGAAAGGAGTGTATTTAAAAATTAATGTGTAATATAAGGTGTATATAAAAATTAAGGGATGATGATAAAAAGGAAAGGAGTGTGTTTAAAAATTAAGGTGTAAATAAAAATTAAGGTGTAAATAAAAATTAAGGTGTAAATAAAAAGGAAAGGAGTGTATTTAAAAATGAAGGTGTAAATAAAATTAATGAAAGATCATAAGAAAGGAAATGAGTGTATTTAAAAATAGTGTAACTAGTGTAGTTAAAAATTAAGGTGGAAACGGTAAGTGTTAAATAATCTTTGAATTTGAAATCCGTTAATAAACGACTTAAAGATGCGTTTTCGAGGTAATCACATTAGACCTATCTGGCTTGAGAGACCCTACCACAGTATTAGAACTGCGCCAGCATAGCTCTAATATGCAATCCTGTACTTACATCTTAAAGCCATTAATTAATTGTTTCTTGAATGTTTATTTTGTACATGTTGCTTTTACATTTCTGCTATGTTTGTTTCGTATTTGTTATATATATATATATCGAGCCCTCGATTTTTAGTGAAAGTACACGCCGGACTTGAGCGAGATGAATACCATGTTCTTTTAATTAAAGATATCAGCATGTATGAGCGACTATTAAAAAGTATAAAACAAATAAATCAAATAATTCTTCGATCAGTAAAATAAAGTAATTAAGATTAGCTGACGCAATAAAATGATCGAGAGTATGACATGACTTTCGCTTGGTACCGCTAGCCAATCGGATAGTAGAAATGCATTCTGGGAACTGAGCGTAACCTTGGGTCATTCGAAAGCTTCGTCGATTCGGATATGAGAGAAAAAATGTTTTGAATTTATCATTAAAAAATTTCATAGAAAATCGGAGAAAAAAGTTACCTTAACCATTCTTATTTTCAAACAGGGATAAATATTCCGGTTTATACATAAAAAAAAATTGAAAATGATAGCGTTATTAGAACTTCAGATGCAAGAAAATAAGAATTGAAAGTTAAAAATAAAAGGGAAAAGTGACTATTATTTAAAAATTTCTCAAAATTTTGTAAATTATGTTGAAAATTCAAAACAAACTTCATTAGGACAAAAATTGTTTGTTCTATTTGATGGTGCATTGATTGTTTTTCAACGATCATTAGAAAAGATACTACAGCCGTAAACACGCAGAAACAACACAAAACATTAAATAAAAAATTTCTAGATTAGATTTTAAAATTCTGGCTTCAAGGTTCATTGAGACACCATTGCGACTACCTGTGTGCCAAATTTCATGGCTGTAAGTGCGATAGATTCGCCTGAACATCACGCACACACACACGCAAACATTGCCTTTTATACGTATAAATAAAATCATATTTTTTAAAAATAATTCTTCGATCAGCTGACTTGCTACTCAGAAGTTTCACGACTTGCGAATGGCCTGATGTCAAAAAGCAAGCCCACTACAGGGAAAAGATTTTTTTCATATTTAAGGTAACAATTTATCAAATTTGAATCATTTTTCTCATTTGGTGATACCGGTAGCTGCTTGATTAATATTAAAATTTAACTTTTTTTTCGTTTGTTCATTTCATCCTCATTAAATGAAATATTTTAAAAGTTTCAAATGGTTGACATTAAAATTCTGTAGCATTTGTTTCATTTTTAACGGAATTAAACAAAATCTTTGCCAGTAATTAATGTCAAGTTGGCAATGATACGCAAATGATCATTTTGCTAAATCAATGATTTAAATAAATCAACCAAAATGACTAATGATGGGACCAAGAAAATGAAAAGTCAAATCTCCCAACATCAGTTAAATCTTTCTCTTTAGATAAATTTTATCATCATAGAATTTTGAGGATAAAGTTAAGCTTCTTTAATGAATCGGTTGCAAATCTTTTTTCCTTTTGTAACCATCACTCTAAAGCAAAATAGTTATTTTATGATTTTATTTCACCAATTATTTTGCTTCTTGCATTCATTTCTCGAACTCTTTCTGCTTGATAATTGACTCATTTAGTGAAGCTACCAATCTTGCCAGAAGCTGGTTTGGTCAATCGAATTCCCTTGTGCGTGAATCAAAGCTCTCGGCTAATAGGCAATTTCCTAAATCATAATACTCTTGGATAGCAAAATATCGTAATGAATTCCATTTAAGAAAGGTTTCATAAGTAAATAAAAACCAAAAAGACACGAATGCCATTTTGAATGAAAGGAATGATACGTTTTGAATTATCTGAAACCGTATTCTTTTCCGTTAAAGACGATTTTAAGACCCGGAAGTAATTTTATATAATGGTGGTGAATTGCCTAAGAGAGATGATACTTTCCTATTATACTGTAAGCTCTGTTTGATATTGACTTTATGTTTGCTTCTATTTCAGTAACATATTCAAACTAAACACAGGATATATTCAAGAAATAAGATGAAATAGAATTTTCTGGAAATTAAAATAAACTAAACAAAACATCTTAAAAAATAAAACACAGAATACATTCAAGAAATAAGATGAAACGGAATTT
>BGPR01029729.1:5801-17752 GCA_013235015.1 Araneus ventricosus | reverse complement strand
TGTGGCATTGTGTTCCCCTGCACCCCGATCGATTGAGGACTGAAGACACCGCCACTGAATAATCGAACAGCAGTGCTGGCAACGGCACATCGCGAACTTTCGGGTACCACCTTTCCTTTCAGCAGTCTAAGGTAGCCATATTAATTGGTCTTTTATGCCGGATCCGTTTCCAGAATAAGGCAAGGGGAGGGCGGACGCCAGGGGGGTAGGAAACTGGTAAAGCTATCGACCCAGGTGAATATGTGTGTACAGGAGGAGGCGTTGGTGTAAATTGGGTGTGCTGCAATACATACCTAGGGTGGACCAACAGTTGGAGGAGGAATGGATTTTTTTATTAGTGTTTCCTTTATCTCCTTCCCATCTCGGTGCCTGTCAATCAAACTGCGATCTGACGTATCCAGGAGACCGGCTCTTTTGTTGGTGGTAAAAATGTACCACGGAAAAGACTGACTGTGTGTGTATATATAAATTGTGTTTACCGAAGTTTTATTGTAATGGAGGGACGGTAAAAAGTCTTTATTTGATTAAATTGCCGTTCTGTCGATTGAGAATGGATGTAAGGGGGTGGGGGAGAGGGAAGGAAGGGGGTGGACGACACCCGAGTGGAGCTAATCAGCGAAATTAACGGTGGATAGTTCAGGAAATTCGTTTCTATTACCTTTATTGTTTCGGGATTAAACCTGCCACTGGCTTTTCGGAGTCGGTGGCGCTTTGTGAATTAAATGGGATTCGGGGTTCCTCAGTTGGAAATGCCCACAGGATATATTGGAAGTTTATTTATTTAGCATTCTGTAATGGAAGCTTTATCTAGTAGCTGGTTGTTGTAGATAGTATTTAAAAAATAAACAAGGCCTCGCCATCAAAATACTTTTCATTAATCAGGAAAGCTAGGAATATTTATTAATAATGTTGGAAAGTCATTTTGGGTATAATGCAATGGATCTTTGACCAGAAATCTGTTAGGTTGCGTTTCGAAATGATTGTAAAGCCTGTATTGTTAAGTTTTGAACCCTTGTGACAAAAGTAATGAAGTATTTATTTATTTAATAAATTAATATTCTGTATCTTTAATTCATTCTGTTCTGATTTCAAAGGAAAACGCCTCACATGCCTGATAACTACATGAAGATTGATTGTTGCATGATAACAATGAAATTAAAATTGTGGTAGAATAATCATTTCCATAATTGGAAGACTGCAAAATTTAATGAAAAGAATATCGTAAATAACTATATGAATGCTCTAATCTCATATATATAAAACAGAAAGTCTCTCACTTATCCATTAACGAATCTCTCAAACCACTGGGGCTAGAAACGTGAAATTTGGCAGATGCCTGCTTTTTGGGAAGTAGGTGCTCAATAAGAAACGACTTTTCAAAATTTGATAAATTAAACCTTAAATTTTAACGTTTTTCTATACTAACTTCGGGCATATTATCTCACAAAAACCCTTTTAACATCATCTTAAAGCTCAAAAAATAGCTTTTCAATGACACCATTTTCATTTCTATGCAACATTCTGTTTAATTTTAATCACTTTTTGAATATCTTTTCAGACACAATTTATAACAAAGCTTTTATTTTTATCGTCTGCTGCTTTTTCTTTGAGCATGCGCGAATTTTTTACATTAAATCTACAAAGACATGAAAATATTTCATCCCGAGCAACAACTTCAGAAAACACACTTGCTTTGCTCTGCTACAAAAATAAAATTAAGCTTATACACCTTCTTCGTAACCATCTAGGGAAGATAATTATCTCGATAAAAAGTTTCTGTTTATTATATAAAGTTTTACATTATAATTCTAAATTACTTTTTTTATTAATATTAAATAAGTATTTTTTTTTAAATTTCGGCATTATTTAGTTTTCGTGAAAAAAAACCTAACCTTTATATTTTTTCTAGTCTGCCACAACTTTGTCAGCGCGATTGTTTTATTTAAATTTGTCATTCATCGGTTGCAGTGAAGATCGGAGCAATAACGAAATAAAGATAATTTTTTATTAAATTTTTGTTGTGTTTTTTTGTTTAAACTTTTCATTTTCCGATTGCATTGAAGGTCACAGCATAAACGATAGAAGCATAATTTTTAATCAATTTCTGGACTGTTTATTTTGTTTAAATTTTCGTTTTTCGTCTATAAAAAATGATAAAAACAATTTTTTTCAATTTTTCTATTGTTTAGGTTCCTTCAAGCTTGAAGATTGGTGAAACTAAGGTTCTTTTATAAAATAGCTAAATATACTGACAGTAAAACCGTATCTTTATTGTTATTGCTATTTGTAATCGAATATATTTTCTTTCGACTTCCTTGACATTTTTTTTTTTTGTAAATAAAATATGTGTCTTATAATAAATAAGAAAAAGCGAAAACTGTCTGTTTCTTCCGATTTCCTTAATTATATCTCAGACATACTTGATTCTGAGGGTAGTCCAACTAGTAAAAACTATGCAGGTATCAGTTCCTTGCAACATTAAATGCAGGTCTTCGACCTTCGTAACACAATTCTAGCATTCTATTTTAGCTCAAAATCGTGGCTTTTCACAAATAAAAAAGAATCTAAGAACTCAGTTTCTAGAGTTTATCACTGGTATAAAATGTATTTCATACACGATTTCCTCACAAAAGAAAAACCTTGTTATTACAAAATTGAGCAGTTAGTCAGAGATGAGATTCACCAATGACAAAAAAGCGTAATTCCATGAAATTACTGCGATGTCTCGAAATAATATTGCCCTTTAGCAAAATTTTAATCATCACGTTGAAGATTGTTATGGGAAATGATTCGGACTTTTAATAACTTTAAAATTATGTACAACATAAAAACTTTGTTGACACATTATTGAAAAGATTTCCAAAACATACAAGGAAGTTCAAGCATTGAAATAATTACTAGCTGTGTGGCCCGGCGTTGCACGGGCTATCATGAATAATAGGATATTCCCGGGCGAAGAGAAGTGAGGTCACGTGAGACCTTGGGATCCATATATTTTCATATGCCCCGCCTCCGTTTTTCTCTTCAATCAACAAATATTGTCACCTACTTTCTCTAACAAGCGTTACGAAGTTAAACACTTTAATACAAAAAAAGAAAAAAAAAGCACGAAAACGATTTTTTTCCATTGTTAATAAATCCAAACACAGAAGCTCGCTCAAAAAGAAATACCAACTCCCGTTAAATAAATAAAAAAATTCAACACCGGATGTGAAAACTAATAATAAGGGGAAAAAACAATCCGCCGTGAATGAATTCACCATGCTGCCAATAGATGGCAGCACGTCAATTCATTCATTTTAACGTTTTTAATTAATATCTTTTTAACTAATTATAATTCGGAATCGTCAAAATGGATTCCTTGGATTATTTCCCATTTTTCGGTACTTTCGGCTCGTTTCAGCATTCAGTGAAAAGATAGTCGGACATAGATACATACGTTTGTTTACCTTCAGATTTTAATAAGAATGATAATAGTATTTTTCCTTCCTATTCCAGATTTCCCAATGTCAAAAGTCCGCACTGAAAATTCACAGAAATGTATATTTTATCCCCTATCTTTACTTCAAATTTTATTCAATTTTTTTTCCGTATTCATCTCGACCATTCCTGTCTGAGTCTTCTTTAATTCATTTTTATATACAGTAAAGCACCATTTATACGTCTTGTAAGGGACAGGCTTTAAAAGATATATAAATAAAAAGACGTATAATCGAAATTTCACTAAACATCTCTGATTACAAATTTAATCCAAAAATTCAATTGAAAAGAATTAATACAAATTTAATGCTTCAAAATAAATATATTAATTTTAAAGTTTTTTTAAGATACAGTGATCTCTCACTTATGCGCCGGCGCAGAGGACAGAGAAAAAGAAGCACGTAAGTGAAAAATCACAAAGGGGAGCTTAAAAGTGAAACATCAACACAGTGCACATGTATTGTTAATTAATACTATGCATATACTACTGAAAATGTAAATAAGATGTTTCAAAATGCAAATACGTGTATAACTTCCGTTCAATATTTTTTAAGAACACGAAGAAAATAGAAATGCTCTCGATTTTTTAAAATCGCTCTCAATGTCGATTCTGGGACATTAAAATGCTCTGCTAAAACTTTTTTCGAGGTGCAAGGATTTTCTTCGAATTTTTTAATCCTTCAACCGGCTAAAATGTAGAAAGTCGCTCTCTGATGACTATTCTAAAACCGGCTCCGTCACAGAAAGTCGTCCTTCGATTATTACTCTTAAACCGGCTACGGCGTAGAAAGTTGCTCTTTGTTTATTACCCGAAAACCGGCTCCGAAACATTTGCATTCACCATTTAGCTACAGAGAGGCCGTTTTCAAAGCATTCAGCTGAAATATTTTTGCCGTTCAAAGGGTTAATAACATCCATTTTAAACGAAAGCGACAATTTCGTTCTTTTCGCCATTTTAAAACGTAACCATCTAACCATAACCAAAACTCCATAGATGGTTCTTTCGTTAGAGAACCTCTCTAATTGGCTGCTGTATAAATGCAACTTTTACTGACGTCAATCACAAGAACCCCCTCGTACACCCCTGTGTATAAATTAGAGGAATGTGTTCCTGGAATCTGAAGAATAGAGGAAGGGCGAGAGAAGCATTCTTAGAAGCAGAACAAAAAGGGGTTTTTGTTCTGCTTTAAAAAAAAATTTTTGAATTAAAAAAAAATTTTGCGACAGCGCATATGTGAAAGGTGCTTTTTTAGTCCGGCGCATAAATGAATAAGACTTATCATCGTGTTCCTATATCCCTGGCCGGGACCGCGGAAATAACGCGCATAAAAGAGAGCGCGTATAAATGAGAGGTCACTGTAGTACTGGTATAATACTGCATAGTATGGAAATCAATAGTTAAAATTACATATTTATCATAAAAGCGAGAAAAATCATACCTTTATTGCTCTTGAGTGCTAATTATATATATTTTAGACAATTTATGTGCATGCAGGTAGACGCTTAACCTTCCAGCGGGCGCGCTTACGCAAATTTTACGATATATCGTGCATTGTATTACATATGTGTAATAATCTCACTTAATTTTACTTTAAATTCTAATATTATATATTTTAAATCTTAGTACTATGTTAATGTATTCCAACATCGCTTTTCTTAAACTCCAGTTTCGTTTTATTTCCCGCGCTGGTGGTATATTAAATCTCGCGTTTTGGCATATTTATTACTAAATATTCTAATTATTTCCACGCGCCTACACAAATCGCGAAATTAGCGACTTATTGCCGCCATACTTTTCCCTAAAACGCTTACGTAATTTACTAAAAATAGCCATTATTTTCTTCACTTTGATCACGTGTCTATATGTTAAATCCCTACCTGAGAAAATTCAGGGATTTTCTGTGCTCTTTTGACTTGAAACTTAAACTAAGATGTACGTACATTCCATCACTCTCCCATAATAAAGGAAAATTAGAATATATCTCGGCTTTTTACTGACTACAACCACGAAACATTTTATATATATACCATGTTGTTTTACAAAAATAAATGCAACTTTTATTTATGTAATCTGCATTTATTAGCTTAATAGCAAGATTTTATAAATAAAAATTGCGGTTAAATTTATAAAAGAACGATATAAATATGTAATACGATACACAATGCAAGTATCTCTTGCATATGCGCACCCGCTGGAAGGTTAATAAAGAAAATCTTTAACCATCGCCTGACGTGCTGATTATCTGTGAGTATTAAGTAGGGGAAACTAGGGATATTTGACCCTACTTTTACTTTTTCTTAAATTTCTCGAATATTTGAATTGCAAGTATCATAAAAGTATTTTGTATTAAGAATGAGATATATACTTATGCTAAATTGATATCTCATTTAATCAAAAAATAAATACATTTCATGAAATCTCCTAGCGTCAAGTATCCTTAACCTTAGGGATACTTGACCCTAAGCTAGAGATACTTGACCCTAAGGCTAGGGATACTAGACCCTACATGCAAAACGTACTTAAATTCTTTTGATAATTTGTATGTACTCGAAATTCAGAGGTTATAATTACTGAATTTAATAAACAATTAAAATATTGAATAAAAATTAAATGAAAAAAGTTACAACAATGGAAATCAAAATCTAGCAACGTCATTAGTGCGTTGAAGAATTGCCAGTTTTGGGAAATAAAAAAGAATAAGAATAACATCAAAGCGCAAAAATATATAAAAAAATGTTGTACAAAACAAGAAATTGAGAAGCTTAATAGACTTACTCAGTTCTTCTAATATTCAAAGAAAAATATATTTTAGGAGAAAATTCAATTCAAGAAAGAAAGACAAACTCAACAGAAATAGCGAAACGTTAAATAAAATCAAACGATGATAAATAGTTCGAGCAAAAGATTTTTATTAAAATAATAAATAAATATTTCATTCTCAGGTGATGAAAAAATCGATCAATTAAATTTCAATTCTTTTGAAATTCTTACTAAAATAATTATTTCCATTATTTGAAGTTATCATATTAAAAAGAAATTTTATTCAATAAATAATTACTAACAAACAATTTTTAAATAAATATTCTCTATATTTGTGTTGCCACATTGCCGACAAACTCCACGCACCAGAAAACTGATCCTAACCACAAAATTTGCTTCGGTCGGCTACGACATCGAAACTACAATAGCTTTCGGTAAAGTCAAGTATCAAACCATTCTATTGTAATGTAATGAAAAGGCTAGATTTGAAAATTTTCATTCAACAAGAAAGGATTCGTTGTGCACGTTGTGTTTACGTTCATAGCTTGCATTTATAATAGCCTTGCATTTGTAAGAGCATTGCATTATATATCGATTTTTTAAAATTAAAATCATTAAAAAGAAATATACTGTTTGAAAAAAAATTAGATGTTCGTGAAAAATACTGAATACCATAAATTGTATAAGAAGGAGAAAAACACATTTATTGCCAAGTGTTTGCAAGACTGTAGAAAACTGCTAATGATGAAACTCAGTGGAAAATGGTTTGTGGTTAATCGGTTAAATTCATCTTTTGCTCCTGGCAATTTCGTATAATTTTAGAATTGCTAAACAATCTTTCTTACATTTGTTAAGCTTGCTTGAATTCCTTTCTGTTATTTTTCTGTTGTTTTTTCAACTATGTGTTATTTGTTCAATCCATTTGCTTCCCCTTGGGGTATAGTAATGGCGGCGCGCTGGGTCAACCTCACCATGATAGTAGATACCTCCTTCGGGATGAGTCGGGCCGTGGTCGGTGATCGCTACTAGGACTCCGACCTCAGTACTCGAGTCATTAAGGTTACCCGGATGCATATTTACAAACCCTACCCTGATAGAACTGAGGCAGGAAATCGGCCAATACCATTGGCTACGAGGGGCAGTGAAGTCGTTTTCAGCTCTCGCACGTAGCGTACGGCAATCATAACAAAACAAGAGTCGTCCTACTTTTCTTCTCCGTTTTCCCACAGTTGAGCACAGAAAACATTCTTCCGTGGGTTGTAATATTTTTAAAAATGAAATTATTTTTTAAAATATTATAAAAAATAAAACATCCCACACTGTAAGAAATTATACTAATGAAAAGTCTAATGATAACAACTTTGTTTGAAGGGTATTAACTAACAGGTTAATGTTGTTGGTTTTTTTTTTTACGTCATTCCAGTGAAAATAGTTCATTTGATGTTTCAAAGTCAACTAATCTAACTATAATTAATGCCAAATAATAGTAAAATTATTAATTATTATTATTAAGGTCAATAATAATAAAACGAAAAAACGGATAATCGCTAGACTAAATAAAATTGCTACGTAGGTGAATGTCGTAGAACAAAATTCGCGAAGTCCAAGCAACGGAAACCTAAACCAATTCGAAGTCCACATTCAATCGCTTGTTTTGTTATAATTTCCGTACGAGAGCAAAGAACGACGTCATCGGCTCTCGGCGAAGCGAGCCAATCATATTGTCCGATTTCCTGCCTCAGTTCTATCAGGGTAGGGTTTGTAAATATGCTACCCGGATGCTTCGGCAAGACGATGGGATCCAGTTTTCTGGTTCTGGTTTTTCAATTTATTTTTCAGTCCCACTTGCCTGTCTCAGGCCTTACATCCTCTTGGTTTGACTGAGTTGAGGAGGGTTTTAAATTAAATTAAATTAATTTTTCAGTCCATTTTTATTAATACTTACTTATTTTGATTTATCGATCGCACCGTGCCCCTACTTGCTTATTTCAAAATTCGCTTCTTTTTATTTAAGAACAGTTTCCTCCAAATTAGTTCTATAGTACAGATTTTATTTCATCAAAAATATTATTAATCAAAATTATAGAATTTTTCTTTAAACCGTACCGACCCAAGGAAGAAGGAACAAAAACCGGTAAAAAAATTCCGACTTGGCGGATGGGAACTTGCGGTGTTATTAGGTTAAATGGCAGATACGGTTGTTTTGATGTCGACGGGGGGCTGCCATTCCAGCCGATGCCACCCTCCGAGTCCCAATTCCGAAACCGTGACCCTGCACGCTCAACGCCTCCTCCCACGTCCACGATTGGGCAATCCGGGCTTCCTTCCCCATCCCTGTCTTCTCGAGGAACGGATAACTTATGAGGTGTTAATTGCTGGCTCGTCCTCGCCGTAATCGGCAGTGGGATGGCTGGAATTGCCGATGAATGCGAATTAACTTGATTATCCGATCGTTTTCTGCGAGAGAAGAAGACGATCCTGTTTTGATGGCCCGTGTTATTTAGGTGTTAAAGATCTTTTTTTCATACTTATCAGCCTAATAAATGCAACTTGGTCTTGTATTCGGCTTATTGGGTAATTCAAAAGTTGTTAATTGTGAGCACACTATTAACACATTAATGGTAAACGTTACTTTTTCTTATATGCAAAGGACTGATTGAATTTCTGATGAATGCGAATTTAATTATTAGATAGTTTTCTGCGAGAGAAGACGATCCTGTTTTGATCGCAAGTGTTATTTACGTGTTAGAGGTCTATTTTCATATTTATCATCCCGATAAATGTAACTTGGTCTTGTATTCGGCTTATTGGGTAATTCAAAAGGTGTTAATTGTGAGCGCACTATTAAAAGATTAGTGGTAAGCAGTAGTTTTTCTTATATGCAAAGGACTAATTGAATTTCTGATGAATGCGAATTTAATTATCAGATCGTTTTCTGCGAGAGAAGAAGCCGATCTTATTTTGATGGCCCATATTATTTATGTGTTAAATGTATTTTTTCATATTTATCATCCCAATAAATGTAACTTGGTCTTGTATTCGGCTTATTGGTTAAAAGGTTAATTGTGAGACACCTATTAATACTACATGTCAACTTTTCATTTATATGCGACTAAGGTTGAATGCGAATTTAATTATCAGATCGTTTTCTGCGAGAAAAGAAGACGATCAATTTTAAACTCGCTGGAATCCGTGTTATTTGAGTGTTGAGAGTTTGTTTGCATACATAATACCCCAAAAAATCTGATCCAGGAAGATGGCACGGTTATGCTATTTTATTACAATAATTGCAAACAGTAGCTTTTTATGCGCAAAGAATTTCTGAGGAATGCAAACTTGATGATGCATAATTTTATGCAAGAAAAAAAGGCGATTATTCGTGTCCGTGTTAATCTGGCCTTAGTTTTATGATTTACATCCCAATCAATTTAACTTTTTTTAGTGTCTGAACTCTTCAGCTAATCAGAAGGTGTGCAAGAAAAGAAGGCTGTCAGGTTTTGAGCATTCGTGTTCGTGTTATTTGGGTATTTTGTGTGTTTATACTTAGCATCTCAGCAATTTCTTTTTTTATTTGGACTATTGGGTAATTCAGAAGGTGTTAATTGCGAGCTCACTATTAACGCATTATTTGTAAACAGTAGTTTTTATTTTTTTTATTTCCAATGCATTTAAAGCTAACAACTGATTTTTATTTAAAGGATAGGCTTACTTTCTGGTGAGATTAGCTTTTTATTCCTCGTGTCCATGTTATCTGGTTGTTAGGGCGAACAGATAGTCAGATCTCGGTTTTCACAGGTTCCGAGAAGTTCCTGGAATGCAGGCCGGGGGATTTCAGGTTCAAAACCAGTTACCACACACAAAAAAAAAACTTCGTCGTGCACGTTAATTCTGGCATCGAAGGTCAGACTTCATCAATATAGTGTGGCGCGGAAGTTTAGAGGGGGGGATGTCGACTTAGGTGTCTTCCTCGTCCTCTGACCATGATGTAAAATTATGAGGTCCATCCCAAAATAGTTCTCGTGTTACTACAAAATGGGGCTTTAATATAACTTAACTAGCCAAACAGGGCGATAAGGTTTGGTTTTTGTACTTCAAGTTCTCTTTTCTGTACTTAAATGTATCTTCTTGTAGTATAGTGTTTTTTAATGCAAAGGTTGGGCTGAATTTCTGATGAATGTAAAATAACTTGATTATCAGATAATCTTGCACGAAAAGAAGAGAATTAGTATTGATTGCTCTAGAAAATTGTTTTTTTTATATAACTTCGTCGTGCGTATAAATTTTTGAAAATACAAAATTTAAAAAATATATATAAATACAAGAAAAATTGTATGAAATGGAGAAAACTATTTCTGCATTCCTGCAAAAGCTGCGGCAGCAAGAAAAGCATTACAACAATTCAAACAAAAAAAAATACAAAAGGAAGACAAAAACAAATTGAATAAATGACATAGCAAACCGCTCATCAGGAGGTGAGGTCTACCAATGATATTAGTTAGTGCTTTTTTCTGCTAAACGACATGCGAAAAATCGTTTAAATTAGTCGTTATCCTCCCAAAAAGCACTAACCGTGAAAATGAAAAACATGCTAGATTAAGAAATATATACAAAAAAAATCGATCGCTAAAAATTCGAATTCAAGAAATCTAGATTATTATTAATTATGATACACAGAAATATAAATAATAAGGAAAAGAACAAATTGAAATAGCATCGAAATTATAGGTTTTTGTTTCTGGTTTGCATTATATATATGTATATATATTTAAAGTCAAAAGAAACGTAGCTTTCCAGTATTTGATAAATTACTGAATGATAATTGCCAGCTCGCCCATTGTGTAAATAACAAATTTTTATGCAAAGTATAGGTTCACTTTCCTGTCCTCTTCTGAAAAGGGTAAAATCAGTATTTTTTTAATCAGCATACATAGAAATATTTTGCGTATTTATTATTTTTTATAGCACTATAACCAAAAGGTGATTTAAGAGTTGTGCGATTATTTCCATTAATTCCACAAATTCCAAAAACATAACATAAGGTTTTCTATTAGTCAAAACAGAGGTGGATGTAAGGTAAACTTAAGCATGAAGTGTAATTCAACTAATCGACATTTTATTTTCATTTTACAGATAAGTTGCATAAAATTAGCATGTAGAAATAAAATGCAGAATAAACAAATAACAACAAAAAAATTGCACATAGCCAAAAATAACTTTGAAGCTACAAATGACTAGCTAATGGTGTTGTCAGCATATCAAATCATAATTTCTCAGTTAAACTAATTCATTGCCAATCTATGAAAAGCATAAAATGCATGAAATTTCCATTTGTTTCTTATACAACTACGTAGAACAATTTTCGAAGTATCGTTTTAATTCTCCTCATTCTACGATATTCATTTAAAAGTTATATTCTTTTCGGTATTTCACTTAGATTTAATAATAACTTTCATTGCTTTCTATGAATAAGAAATCTGTCTTGTAAGAAATAGTTTTTCTCACTCTTTTATGAAAAGAATAAATTCAAGTGAGTTTTTTGAAGTAAAAACAAATAAGGATTTATTAATTAACTTTCGAGGTTAAAAATGTTAATGAATGAGCTTCGATAAAAAGGCTTTTAATTAAAATTTCTAACTTTAGTTATGAGTACTATTAGATGTGCTGTTCTGCGATTAACTTTTTCATATTTTCATTCATGCAATATGCATTA
>BGPR01029728.1:0-12714 GCA_013235015.1 Araneus ventricosus | reverse complement strand
TAGAATAATACAAAGATGCACAGTACGTGATAACAGTTAAGAATTTTAATAGAAATGCTTTGGATACAATCCTCAACTTTATAGATCGGACAGTCGCTATAACTCGGGGAGTTATTATCGGATCTTCATAAAACTGGTGTCGATGGAAATTTCTCGAGGAGAACATTCCGACTAACCCGTCTCCTCGAGGCATTTCCATTGACACCAGTTTTGTGAAGATCCGATAATAACTCTCCGAGTTATAGCGACTGTCCGATCTATAAAGAGAACATTCCGACTAACCCGTCTCCTCGAGGCATTTCCATTGACACCAGTTTTGTGAAGATCCGATAATAACTCTCCGAGTTATAGCGACTGTCCGACCTATAAAGTTGCGGACTGTACACTAAAGAAAATTGAAAAAATGATTTTGCTAATTCTAAAGTAAAATGTGCTCCACAATTGGTGTTAATTGCTCCTGAAAAAGACCAAATTTATTGTGATAGGCATCCATCTGAACTTTCATCGTTCAGTGCCTCATTGAGATTATTTGAAAGTTTGTTGAAACATCTTTAAAATCTGCCCTGAGTATTAATTTATGTTACTTGTTCAACTATAGTGTGAATCAAATTATTTTAATCTCATAGTGTACTTAATTATAATCCCGTTCTTGAAAATTCAATTGCAATACAATTCAATCTATGTCGAATTCTAATCTATGTCGATTGTTTAAATAACTCGTTTAAGCAGACAAGAAGTAACAATTTATTTTTGTTTTGTACTTCAAATTTCTAAGTTTATTACAGATAAGAATCCAAATTCTCAGTTATTTTAAACTTATCCACTTTGTGTATGAATCATTAATCTGATATACATATAACCAAAACATTTTTTCTTCAAAACAGCATTAAAATTCATGGTTTGTATGATCTCATTTCAAATTCTTCTTTGTATGTGAAGCTTTGAATTGTCAATATCTATGCTGGAATAATCTGTACATCTAATTGGGATTCATTCAAAGAACCTTAAATTGCCTGATGTTCCAAATGCCGATGTTTACACACAAACCTCACTCCTTTTTTTTGTACATACTTACCATAACAAACATATTTTATTTGAAAACATTCACCATAAAGAGCACCACGCCCTTGTTGGCGAAAAATTAGCAGATATCCTCCATGAAGATAAACATAATTACAAAGCGGGTTTTACGGCTTCCTAGAGGCATTTTGCTTAATCAAAATTTCTCTATCCCCACCCAACCCTCCAATGATTGGTGGAAATCGGTTATAGCCGCTAAGCTTGCTTTTATGTCCAAATGCTTTTAACCGGACAACTTTTTTCATCTGTTAATAGCAAAGAACCAAAATATTTTACTTGCTTCCAAGCAATAAAAACCACTGACTACTGCGGACAGCTGACATAATTCTTCCCATACCGGGTAGACATACTACATAGACAATGCATGAGCCAGTCTATCGTCGACTGTTCTGCTTAATAAAAAAGAAAGAAAGGGAGCTGGAGAAAGAAAAACTTTTTCGGAGGTGGCCCCACCCACTAGCTACCACACGCCCCTTCTATGATAGCAGAAACATAATGAGATTTTGTAGGCCTTAATGCTTTCGAATAGTGGCCGACAAATTATAGGTTGCAGAGATGACTGCTCGCGGTTGTCAAATTGCAGACTTTTACGATTTCGGGCGGCCGGTCACGTGATCCAGAATACGGCACCGGTACCATCGCCCGATTCTCATTCCCTGCACCCCGACGAATTTCTCAACGTCGATGACTAATTGAAGAGTCGTCATTACTTACACCGAAAACTCGTTAAGTAATATTAATCCACAAATATGTAGCAAACGATGAGAATGCTGCTTAGCTTTCCTAAAGCGATTTTCAGCTCATAGCATTTTGCTCGTGATAGATTGAGTCCAGAACTCGTAGTGAATTATTATAATGCGCATAATTGGAGAAGGATCTATCATTGGAAAAAAGCTATTGTGCGGAGAAAGGCTTGAATTGAAAAATAGATTTATGTGTGTATAAATAGATAAATGACGTGGCCCTCAAAAACAATAATAAGGGCCTTTCACTTGAATGATTAGTTTGGGGGTTTCCAACATTTTTCTTTGGAATTCGGATCTGGAAAGTGTTTTATTCGTTATTAACCAGAACCGTAACTGATGGGATTCAGAAAACATTTGTAATGAATCAAGTTCGATTCACTAGCATATATCAAAACAATTAACCTTATTCGATTCTTTTCCACAATCGCTGTACAATTCATCTAATTTTTAAACAATTGTTAGAAATATGAAATTTCTTGTATATAATCGCTTCCAAATCGTAAATTTTAAAAGATGTCAAGATTTAATGATAATTGTTCTTAAATGTGGTTAAATTTCTACTCAAGCTATAAACGAATGAATTTGCAGTTAAAAACATTTCAACCGGTTTTCAAATTTCTTCTTAAAAGAGTGGGAATTTGTTGTAAAATTCATCTTAATTCAAAATCAGTCAAATATTTTGAGACGGAATAGAGGATTTCTAAAAATATCTGTTTAATATCTGAGAATTGGATAGTAAATCGTAAATGCAAAACTTCTGAATTTCGCGAAATATCATTCGAATTTAAGAATGAATAACTTCCTGTATTCATATAAATTCGTCCAACAATAATGTGATTAATGTCTTTGATGCATCTTTAAGAAAAGGGTCATTTACTGTGTTTTTGACACCATAAGATGTTTGGACATAATCTGCTAATAAATGACTAAAAGAAAGTACATATTAGTATTTTGTTTAAATTAAACCTATAAATAATATTACCGACAAACATTTTTATTTATTGTAGCCTAATTGGTAAGAAACAATTAACAAAATAACTAAAATAAATAAAAAGTGACATTTCATTGGAATTTTAAAAAATAAACTATATCTTACTTATTTTAACCAGCTGGAAGTAAACTTTTCAATATGTAGTAGATGCGTCTTCAAGTAACGCAGAGTGAATTTGCATTGAGGTGTTATTTTTCATCATAAATCACTTCAATAATCTTTATCAATTAGGTTCTACTATAAGTTTTATAAAGTTGAAATAATTTTAAATTCCTGTATCATTTTCATCATAACGTGATCAGATAATTATTATTACTATGATTATATTGTTGGAATATTTTAATGACTGATAGGATATATCTTTAGGTGTATAAAAGTATTCAACATTTGTTATTTATTCTTTATTATAATTCTAAAATATTCAGTTTTTAACATAATGTTCGCATTCTTGTTCTTAAATCCAGCTAAATACTGGAAGAAGTGTTTGTTTACAGTTTATTTTATAAAATTTCAGTAAACTCTCCGAACATAGTGAATTTCTGCATATTTTTTAAACACTTGTAATGAAATATATAAGCAAACTCGGATTCCTTCTTAAACACCAGATGTTTCACAAATGGAATTTTGCTCATTTGTGCTATTGAAAAGAGCAATACACAATCGTAAACTAAAATTATTAATGAAATTTGGAAAACTGTGAAAGAGGAATGGGGAAATTACCTAATTTTTGAAATCCTAGAATAAAACAAAACCAATTTTATAAATAGCATTATTATCATGGAAATCAAGATGAGGGATAGTTAGGGGCAGTTAAGAATAATGGCATTCAAAAAGAACATTTAAAGAGCATGAATTTTACGTAAAAATCCGATTTATATTGTGTTGAAATCGTAAGAAATGTGCGTCCAAGTAATGTGAGAACAGATTCTATAAATGTTTTCGCCAAAATTAATATATGATTTTGCTAAAATTAGCACCCTAAAAACTCATTAATGATTATTCAAATCAGATTATTCCTGTTTTTAACCCATTTTTAATAAAATATATAAATATTTTACTATTTAAATATCTACCGTCATATATTTTATACACTCATAAGTTCTAGGAGCCTTGAAATGTACTTTGTAACACTATGATTTTGATTTAGTTGAAATGAAATAATTACTCTCTTTTAAACCAAAGAAAAAAACGTGAATAAGGATTAAAACACTTAGATATAAACTTTTTATCACTTCGCTCTAAAGAATATTGCTAGCCGGATGCAAAACCACTTACCCTACTGGCCTGTCAATAGGGTAATATGTATATGTTACCGGCAATGTATGAAATGCCGGCATTCTATAGAATACCTAGGCTATAGAATGGGTATTCTATAGAATGCCGGGCGTTTTTAGGCAAAGTATGAAATATGAGATTTATTATATACTTTTCCTAGGCATTGTATATAATACCTAGACATTCTATAGAATGACAAATGCTATTTAGGTAAAGTATGAAAAAAGTTCATAATAAGGCTATTATTTAAAAGGCGTGCATTCCTCAAAAATAAAAATGTTATTTAGAAAAAATAATAAAAGAGTACCATTAAAAAATCTTTAATTCAAAATTCGTTAATCCTTTGAAATGAAAGTTTTCATATCAAAGTTTATGCCTTTCTTATTAAAGAAAACAAAATAAATTGTGAATCTACTTAATACATCAAGGAAGCAAATAATTTAAATTTTGAATTGCACTTAACTTTATTTCTTATATAATCAAATCGGCGATTTATTTCATACTTTGCCGGTTTGTCATTTGGCATTCTATAGAATGCCTAGGAAATGTGTGAAATATAAATCGTTTCATACATTGCCGGCTAGTTTTAGGGCATTATATACAATTCCTAGGCATTCTATAGAATGCCGGATTTCAAACTTTGCCGGTAACATATACAAATATTTTACTATTTAAATATCTAGCGTCATATATTTTATGCACTCGTAAGTTCTAGAAGCCTTGAAATGTACTTTGTAACACTATGATTTTGATTTAGATGAAATGAAACAATTATTCTCTTTTAAACCAAAGAAAAAAACGTGAGCAAGGATTAAAACACTTAGATATAAACTTTTTATCACTCCGCTCTAAACAATATTGCTAGCCGGATGCAAAACCACTTACCCTACTGACCTGTCAATAAAATTAAGAAATTTATTTTACGGTTTTTCTCTTTGAAAAACACCTACAGAATTTTAGTAACAATTTCATTTTTACTCTTTGTAATTGTCATTGCCTCTACGATGAATAGACAGACGATGCTTTTAATTCATAAATTTTTTTGCAAGCAGAGTATTATAAATAAAGAAAAGAGATAATCCGTGTTTCATTGGCGGTTGCAGTAATGGTAGGGGAGGGGGGAGGAGTCAACTTCGAGTCTGTTGTTGTCCTATTTTTTGCGTTAATCTTTTTTCTCATAAATGGACTAAACTATTCAACTCATTTCTATTATTTATTTGGATTCAGATGCTTTGTTCCATCTTCATAATAGATTTAGTATCCGTGTCAGATGATTATGCGGCTGAACGTTTGTTCGGCAGTTTCAAACACTTTTTTTTGGAAATTGTGTTGTCTGCTTGTTAGTGCGTGCTTCGAAAAAACGTGAACGTCAATCATTTAGATTTCTTGTACATAAAATGTCACTTGTTTCTAGCATTTGAGTTCTAGAAAATTATTTGAATTACGTTTGTAAATTCAAATTGTTTCAATAATGCTAGGGCTCTTAACAACTCGCAAATTCTCTCAGCATTTCATTAAAATACAACATAAGTTTCATCATTTATAGCTCGAGTTCTATCAGATAAGGAAATTTTTTATTTAATTATATACAATTCCAATTTTTTTAGGTGAAGAAATTTCGTGACGCAAAAATCTCTAACTAAAAATAATAGATCAATATCATATAAACTACTCTTAGGACATTTTTGTCATTAAATCATAATATATTAATAATAAAATAATACTTTACATAGAAAAGCACTTTGAAATTCACAAATATTTATTTCTTTACTATTGAAAAACTAGAATCCCTTCTGGAACGCCAATTTTTATAATTCTTTTTTCATTATATATTCTTCTTACTAATATCTAAAATCTGGCTAATCTAAAAGATTGAGCAAACCTTAGCTGAGAATTGCAAATTAGTAAAATTTTTGAAATTAAGCGTATTTTAAAAGAATAAATTATTTCTTAAGTAATTATTGTATAAGAGTAAAGTTGCCACATAATTATTTTTTAAAAAGTGTAATTGGTCAGATATGAATAAACTCTTTCCATAATTTCTAAACAAATCCCACCTTTCTTGTAATTGGAGAGTCCCACTACGTAGTTGAGGCCGTGGGGGCCTAGTGGTAAGGTCTCGACCTCGGGACTGGAGGGTCGCAGGTTCGAAACCCGATTCCACTGAAGATCCGCCGTGTATGGGGCGTGTTGCACGCTAAATCATGCATAGCAGCCAAACGTCCTCCCGTTGGAGTGGCGCGGAAGTTTGGAGAGGGGATGCCAGCTCAGGTGTCGTCCTTGTCACCTGACCGCGGTTCAAAATTACGAGGTTCGTCCTAAATAGCCCTCGTGCTGCTTCAAAACGGGACGTTAATTTAACCTGTAGTTTCCATTATGTAGTTGGAAAGTCCCACGTATTTGAAAAATTCATTACAAAGCGATGTTCAAAAGCTGCTTTAAATTCATTTTACTTTCGAGTATAATACATTTTTGATGAAAATAATTACTTATTACTTATTGGAAACTGCTCAGTATAACTTTTCTATTTGTTGTTTGAACAACTATTTGTCGAAAGCATTTATTTTTGAAGAAAAATAGAGAGATCTATATTTTTACTGTCGTTATTTAAACATAATGCCAGGAAAAACGAAATATTTTATCTCAATCGAAATTCTTTTGGAACGAACAAATTAGTATTTTCTAGTTCCACTAATGCTCATTGTTTTATGAATGTCGATATTAATGCGTTCTTAATAGATGCTACAAATGATTAGTTTAACTTTGACTCTCTGAACAAAATTGTCTTGCTTACATGTTCATGGAATGACAACTTTGTAAATAAAATCCATAATAATTTGTTTGAGAAACGCCTCTGAAACAATAGTTTTTGCATTAATAAACTCAAAAATATGGATAACACACTAAGCTTCAGAACAGTCGCAAATGGTGCTTGGAAAAATCAATTTATCGGCATAATGATTTTTCCTTGTGCTTATTCTTCAGTAATCGTTTCCGTCGCAAAATAAAAGGCTAAAAACTAAATTTTAATTTGCAAAATGACTTTTCTAGTCATTTAAATTCATAGAAAAATTAAATCAATCATACGGAAAATCTCTCGTTTTATCATTAGTAAACACGCATTTCTCTATTATTTTACTGTAGAAATCATTTTTATTTATAGGAGACCAATTATACTGAGTGAAACGAATGCAATTACGATATCTGGAAAGACTCTGTAAACAAATCTGGTCATTGATTCAAGTGACGAGCAGTCACATTCGTGACTGCAAACAATCGCACCAAGGCACTGACAAACAACGGGAACTAATTGCGACAATCATATTGTAGCCTGTCGCCATTGTCCTGTTGCTTTGTTAAGTAAATAACGGCACTTGTGACCGAAGCTAAGTATTTAGAGGCTGGTTTTGTATATTGATAATATTCGTGATCAGGGACAGTAAAGATAAACTAATTTCCTCTGGTACCTTTTGAAGGAAGCGTTTTTAATTTTTCCTTTTGTTATTATTTATTACCTAGAATCACACAAAAAGGAAAATTGGACATTAATCCGCAAATTGTTGACACTTTAGAAAAGTAATAATGATTTTTAAGCAAAAATGTGCTATCGATATATAATAAACATGACAAAAAGAGCGTTATGATATTGTCGTATTTTCATTAGGGAAATGAAAAAAATTGATTACTTTCTCGCCTGTAGATATGAAATTTCTATTGATATGTCGTGTGTATTCTCTCTAATAATCTAGCAAGAAACCAGCGACTTATTTTAAATACCATTTTTTCACTTGAAATGTTACTACTTACTTGACTAAAGATGCCAAAACTGCCAATAGTTTATAGTTTATAAAAACGGAAAAATAGCAATTAATTAATATAAATTTTGATTATCTTGTTTAAAAAAAATTATAAATTTTGTATATTTCAGGAAAGATTCATTTAGTTTCGATAAATTTGATGTAGAATAAAATAAATTATGCTTCATTGTCTTAAATTTAGTAAATATTACATATTTGCTACTTTATTCGGTATTTTTTGTTGAAACTCCTGAACCAATTAAATTTTCTGTATTAGCCCTTCATTTACTTTAACATTCAAATCCTATAACTAGTTATAGATTTTATTCAATAATCATGTTTTTTAATAAAGTATTATTTGCAAACTTATCAAAAAAAATATATAAAACTTTTTTTAAACAGAAAAACCTTATTTATCAAGTCAATGAAAATGACAGATGCAATAATTCTCTAAATTCTTTGATCGAACAATAAAGTTACAAGTATAAGGCATATATTACAAGTGGCTCCTGGTATATTTCAAAAAATAAAATAACTTTCTGACACATTTGCATTTTTAATAGAAGCCGGAGTTTAAATCATACCTAATTTTAACCGATTTTGGCATCTTTATCTCTTAATCAACAGTGAGTGTATTACTAACTCATGTATTACTTACTTATTGTTTACTTCTTCTATTATTATTTTTTTCAACTTAAATTTCGAATTAATGATTTTGTTTCTTGTATTTTATTTGAAATAGCTGCATATGCGCCTTTCAGTTTAATGCAAAAAATCTTCTAAATTAAATTAATTCCAATTTAATCTCTATTAATATTTAAATTATAATTTTGTTAATTTATATCAAATAATACTGTTACTTACTCATGCCTTCATATTGAGTGGAAATTCTGATTTCTTCTTTATAGTGAATCAAATTATTGCCATTTTTCAAACATTTTTGGCTTCGGCTCATTTTATCTTGCAAAAAGATCTTGTGCCAGGATAGTACTAATAACCATTCAAGTATAGTTTCTTTGTATGCTGCATACAACAAAGAAAAATACTTTATAAGTTTTTACCATCATGCTCTTTTTACACAGCAATTGAATTTCTCGAAACGCTTATTATAAAATGTTTAAAATTTTTGAATGAGCATTTAATTTACTTTTAAACAAATATAAGGCTGAAATCTGAGAATATATTTCGAATTACTTTTTGTTTAGCTAGAAAATTTAAACAAGAATTGGATAGTATTTAATTTGATTCGAAATAACAATAACCGCTGCCCCTAATCTTATTTGTTGCTCAGCATCCAATGCAATGATTCTTTGTATCTGTTTAACCATTTCCCCTTCATTGGTTTCGTAGTGAAACCACACATTGCGCATTTTTTTCTGCGCATGGGCGAAACGTATCATAATTTTTCTTTCATAACTTAAGAGCCACATACATAGGCCAACTTATATAAAAATTCCAGTTCAATACCGTTAGTATTCACAAAGATATCAGCATCGCAAGAGCTAACTTACTTTTGATCTTTAAGAGAAACAAAATGATGAGGGTTCTTGCACAAATTGATATTTTTTAATTCTATCTTCGAAAGTATTGAATTTTATGAAGGTTCAATATCCTGAATACTCACGCATACTTATAAATTAAATATGCAATTTAAATTGCATTTCGATGATAACTTATTCGGAGGAAAAATAACACGTTATCGTTCATTGGTTTCATTGTGAAACCACAAATTTCTTGAAAATGAAAAATACTAAATTTTTTCCCTTACATATTTATGATCAGCTACATGTATAATACTCATTTTAGAAATAAATTCAGTAATATTCAAAACGAAATATGTAGTGAATTATAAAAGATTAAAAAAATATCTATAGTTGTAATATTACTTACTGCACATGCAGCGAACCAATATTTACCGAATTTAATGCCTTTAAAAATATATTTCTTCTCCAGATGTTTAGACAACCTATTCTCTGCGTCCCGCGAAGTCCTGAATTTTGAAACTTGGATTACCCGAATTAATGAAAACTAACACGTCACTTCCAGCCCATATTCACATGAACATTTTCAACTCAATAATCCAACTCAAATTTGGTAGTTTCTGTGGTTATGTAGTTTCTTTGTTAAAATAATATAAATTAAATGAGTAAAATAGAAAAAAGTTTTTAGAATTTCCAAATTGGATGTGAAAAACCGTTTAAAAGCTTTATTACTTTCTGTATACTTTGAAATAATTTTAAGCTATTAAAATATCTCACAATTATTCATTGCTAATTCACAGGAAACAGTATCGGAATCTATCCAAAAAATGAATTCAGCTTTTTCAGTGGGATTCACATTTTACTATTTCCCACTTTTGTTCAACTATTTTGTTACTTTCCTACTAAGCAAAATTTCAGCTTTTTGTACAGAAATTATCTAGTATTTTGACAGCATTCATTTTTAGCCTTGCATTCGTGTGCATGTATCCACAATTTATATAAAAAAATCCACCCTAAACTTGAGAACAAATGATTCGCATTACACGAAAATTCACTATTTGAAACGTTTAACAATGAATTTACTTTACCTGCCATCGAATATTATTACCTTAAAAAGAAAAACTATTTTGAAATTAATAAATAAAATATTAGTCTTAGTGAAGTTAGAGAAAAATTATCGAATAAAATGCCAATAGATGTTAACAGCAATAGTGCATTTATATGAAGCTAAATTTCAAAAAGAAATCTTTCATTAAATTATGACTTTGATGGTAAATTTTAAATAATAACTTATAAAGAGTATTACTAAGATTTTGGAAGAAAACTTATTTTGTTATAAGGTTTTAAGATTTATCATTATTATATGACGATTTAATGGTAGATAGTTTGCAGTGTTTTTATTAAAGAACTAAAGTTAATTGAATTTCATTAAAATTTCCATTTTGAATTATTTTACACGTGTAATTTCAGAGAAACGTAAACTCCCTCCTTTACAATTTTACCATCAAAGACTTTTTCACTTGAATTTAAGTTTTATATTTTCTCTTGGCAACACCTAACAATTTGATCTGATTTGAAATTCCTCGTACGGAAATAGATATTTTCAAATAAAATTTCCCCTCTTAAAACATTTAGAAAAAAATACAATATTTACTTTAAAGTAAACATTAACTTCGAAACTTGGTTTTCTGAAAGTTTCTTTTTGATACTTACTTTTCCGGGTTTTATATTGGGCTGTCAAAATGAGAAAAATATAGCTAATTTGTAACAAAGGTATATTTCTTAAAACTATGATAAAGTCACAAAAACTTTGAGATGAAATATAGCCAAATGTTATTGTTCTATATTCACAGAAATCAACATCATCTTGAGGAGAAAAAAGTCAATGGAAACAGCAGAAATTTGCATTATTTCTCCGAAAACTAAAAGAATGCTAATAGTATGATGATAGTAATAAAAAAAGCAAGCACACAGTGCTCTACCATTTGACCGGTAGAACTAACCACAATAGCTGCATAAATTGAAACATTTTTGTTAAATTCCATCAAATAAATTCATAAAAAAAAAAGCGATGACTATTTTAGTAAGTACAGTTTAGGTACCGCAGGAATGCGATTAAATTGCTAAAAAAAAATTTCTTTATACATTTTCCTTATTTTGTACAAGATAGATTTCCTTGACTGAAAAAAAAATTATAAGAAATTCATTGTAACACAATCGGTGCACTGCTAAAAGTGGCCAAGTCAAAAGAAAAAGAAAAATGAGTTATGGCGTTCTTGTGGTTTTAAAATACCGTATCTGTAAGAGAAAAAATTGTGCATGTCAATATATGGGCAGCATATATCAAAAAATTATGAGAAATTCATTGTAACACAATCGGTATACTGCTAAAAGTGGTCAAGTCAAAAGAAAAAGAAAAATGAGTTAAGGTGTTCTCGTGGTTTTAAAACACCATATCTGTAGGAGAAAAAATTGTGCATGTCAATATATGGGCAGCATATATCAAAAAATTATAAGAAATTCATTGTAACACAATCGGTATACTGCTAAAAATGGTCAAGTCAAAAGAAAAAGAAAAATGAGTTAAGATGTTCTTGTGGTTTTAAAACACCATATCTGTAGGAGAAAAAATTGTGCATGTCAATATATGGGCAGCATATATCAAAAAATTATAAGAAATTCATTGTAACACAATCGGTATACTGCTAACAATCGGTATACTGCTAAAAGTGGCCAAGTCAAAAGAAAAATGAGTTAAGATGTTCTTGTGGTTTTAAAACACCATATCTGTAGGAGAAAAAATTGTGCATGTCAATATATGGGCAGCATATATTAAAAAATTATAAGAAATTTATTGTAACACAATCGGTGTACTGCTAAAAGTGGACAAGTCAAAAGAAAAAGAAAAAATGAGTTAAGGTGTTCTCGTGGTTTTAAAAGGCCATATTTGTAAGAGAAAAAATTATACATGTCAATATATGAGCAGCATATATTGTATTCTGACGATGTATTTTGTATACTGACGATGTATATTGTATATGACGTGATTTCACAACACACAAGTCCTACACTTACTCGGATTCCACGCTGCAAGATTCCTCCAACATTTATTCCGCCGTATCCTCACTCATTTCTTCTACCTACATAAACCCGCAACACACGCTTTTCACCTCTTCTATTAATTTATCACCCCTAAAAATCCCTAATTTGCTAGTGAGACTGATGAAAATACCGTTTAGAGCGAGAGCGAGAGGGCTTCAAGCAACACTTCACAACATACAATTCCTTCACTTCAGTCGGATTCCACGTTGCGAGATTCCTCCAACATTTATTCCGCCGCATCC
>BGPR01029727.1:0-12714 GCA_013235015.1 Araneus ventricosus | reverse complement strand
TAGAATAATACAAAGATGCACAGTACGTGATAACAGTTAAGAATTTTAATAGAAATGCTTTGGATACAATCCTCAACTTTATAGATCGGACAGTCGCTATAACTCGGGGAGTTATTATCGGATCTTCATAAAACTGGTGTCGATGGAAATTTCTCGAGGAGAACATTCCGACTAACCCGTCTCCTCGAGGCATTTCCATTGACACCAGTTTTGTGAAGATCCGATAATAACTCTCCGAGTTATAGCGACTGTCCGATCTATAAAGAGAACATTCCGACTAACCCGTCTCCTCGAGGCATTTCCATTGACACCAGTTTTGTGAAGATCCGATAATAACTCTCCGAGTTATAGCGACTGTCCGACCTATAAAGTTGCGGACTGTACACTAAAGAAAATTGAAAAAATGATTTTGCTAATTCTAAAGTAAAATGTGCTCCACAATTGGTGTTAATTGCTCCTGAAAAAGACCAAATTTATTGTGATAGGCATCCATCTGAACTTTCATCGTTCAGTGCCTCATTGAGATTATTTGAAAGTTTGTTGAAACATCTTTAAAATCTGCCCTGAGTATTAATTTATGTTACTTGTTCAACTATAGTGTGAATCAAATTATTTTAATCTCATAGTGTACTTAATTATAATCCCGTTCTTGAAAATTCAATTGCAATACAATTCAATCTATGTCGAATTCTAATCTATGTCGATTGTTTAAATAACTCGTTTAAGCAGACAAGAAGTAACAATTTATTTTTGTTTTGTACTTCAAATTTCTAAGTTTATTACAGATAAGAATCCAAATTCTCAGTTATTTTAAACTTATCCACTTTGTGTATGAATCATTAATCTGATATACATATAACCAAAACATTTTTTCTTCAAAACAGCATTAAAATTCATGGTTTGTATGATCTCATTTCAAATTCTTCTTTGTATGTGAAGCTTTGAATTGTCAATATCTATGCTGGAATAATCTGTACATCTAATTGGGATTCATTCAAAGAACCTTAAATTGCCTGATGTTCCAAATGCCGATGTTTACACACAAACCTCACTCCTTTTTTTTGTACATACTTACCATAACAAACATATTTTATTTGAAAACATTCACCATAAAGAGCACCACGCCCTTGTTGGCGAAAAATTAGCAGATATCCTCCATGAAGATAAACATAATTACAAAGCGGGTTTTACGGCTTCCTAGAGGCATTTTGCTTAATCAAAATTTCTCTATCCCCACCCAACCCTCCAATGATTGGTGGAAATCGGTTATAGCCGCTAAGCTTGCTTTTATGTCCAAATGCTTTTAACCGGACAACTTTTTTCATCTGTTAATAGCAAAGAACCAAAATATTTTACTTGCTTCCAAGCAATAAAAACCACTGACTACTGCGGACAGCTGACATAATTCTTCCCATACCGGGTAGACATACTACATAGACAATGCATGAGCCAGTCTATCGTCGACTGTTCTGCTTAATAAAAAAGAAAGAAAGGGAGCTGGAGAAAGAAAAACTTTTTCGGAGGTGGCCCCACCCACTAGCTACCACACGCCCCTTCTATGATAGCAGAAACATAATGAGATTTTGTAGGCCTTAATGCTTTCGAATAGTGGCCGACAAATTATAGGTTGCAGAGATGACTGCTCGCGGTTGTCAAATTGCAGACTTTTACGATTTCGGGCGGCCGGTCACGTGATCCAGAATACGGCACCGGTACCATCGCCCGATTCTCATTCCCTGCACCCCGACGAATTTCTCAACGTCGATGACTAATTGAAGAGTCGTCATTACTTACACCGAAAACTCGTTAAGTAATATTAATCCACAAATATGTAGCAAACGATGAGAATGCTGCTTAGCTTTCCTAAAGCGATTTTCAGCTCATAGCATTTTGCTCGTGATAGATTGAGTCCAGAACTCGTAGTGAATTATTATAATGCGCATAATTGGAGAAGGATCTATCATTGGAAAAAAGCTATTGTGCGGAGAAAGGCTTGAATTGAAAAATAGATTTATGTGTGTATAAATAGATAAATGACGTGGCCCTCAAAAACAATAATAAGGGCCTTTCACTTGAATGATTAGTTTGGGGGTTTCCAACATTTTTCTTTGGAATTCGGATCTGGAAAGTGTTTTATTCGTTATTAACCAGAACCGTAACTGATGGGATTCAGAAAACATTTGTAATGAATCAAGTTCGATTCACTAGCATATATCAAAACAATTAACCTTATTCGATTCTTTTCCACAATCGCTGTACAATTCATCTAATTTTTAAACAATTGTTAGAAATATGAAATTTCTTGTATATAATCGCTTCCAAATCGTAAATTTTAAAAGATGTCAAGATTTAATGATAATTGTTCTTAAATGTGGTTAAATTTCTACTCAAGCTATAAACGAATGAATTTGCAGTTAAAAACATTTCAACCGGTTTTCAAATTTCTTCTTAAAAGAGTGGGAATTTGTTGTAAAATTCATCTTAATTCAAAATCAGTCAAATATTTTGAGACGGAATAGAGGATTTCTAAAAATATCTGTTTAATATCTGAGAATTGGATAGTAAATCGTAAATGCAAAACTTCTGAATTTCGCGAAATATCATTCGAATTTAAGAATGAATAACTTCCTGTATTCATATAAATTCGTCCAACAATAATGTGATTAATGTCTTTGATGCATCTTTAAGAAAAGGGTCATTTACTGTGTTTTTGACACCATAAGATGTTTGGACATAATCTGCTAATAAATGACTAAAAGAAAGTACATATTAGTATTTTGTTTAAATTAAACCTATAAATAATATTACCGACAAACATTTTTATTTATTGTAGCCTAATTGGTAAGAAACAATTAACAAAATAACTAAAATAAATAAAAAGTGACATTTCATTGGAATTTTAAAAAATAAACTATATCTTACTTATTTTAACCAGCTGGAAGTAAACTTTTCAATATGTAGTAGATGCGTCTTCAAGTAACGCAGAGTGAATTTGCATTGAGGTGTTATTTTTCATCATAAATCACTTCAATAATCTTTATCAATTAGGTTCTACTATAAGTTTTATAAAGTTGAAATAATTTTAAATTCCTGTATCATTTTCATCATAACGTGATCAGATAATTATTATTACTATGATTATATTGTTGGAATATTTTAATGACTGATAGGATATATCTTTAGGTGTATAAAAGTATTCAACATTTGTTATTTATTCTTTATTATAATTCTAAAATATTCAGTTTTTAACATAATGTTCGCATTCTTGTTCTTAAATCCAGCTAAATACTGGAAGAAGTGTTTGTTTACAGTTTATTTTATAAAATTTCAGTAAACTCTCCGAACATAGTGAATTTCTGCATATTTTTTAAACACTTGTAATGAAATATATAAGCAAACTCGGATTCCTTCTTAAACACCAGATGTTTCACAAATGGAATTTTGCTCATTTGTGCTATTGAAAAGAGCAATACACAATCGTAAACTAAAATTATTAATGAAATTTGGAAAACTGTGAAAGAGGAATGGGGAAATTACCTAATTTTTGAAATCCTAGAATAAAACAAAACCAATTTTATAAATAGCATTATTATCATGGAAATCAAGATGAGGGATAGTTAGGGGCAGTTAAGAATAATGGCATTCAAAAAGAACATTTAAAGAGCATGAATTTTACGTAAAAATCCGATTTATATTGTGTTGAAATCGTAAGAAATGTGCGTCCAAGTAATGTGAGAACAGATTCTATAAATGTTTTCGCCAAAATTAATATATGATTTTGCTAAAATTAGCACCCTAAAAACTCATTAATGATTATTCAAATCAGATTATTCCTGTTTTTAACCCATTTTTAATAAAATATATAAATATTTTACTATTTAAATATCTACCGTCATATATTTTATACACTCATAAGTTCTAGGAGCCTTGAAATGTACTTTGTAACACTATGATTTTGATTTAGTTGAAATGAAATAATTACTCTCTTTTAAACCAAAGAAAAAAACGTGAATAAGGATTAAAACACTTAGATATAAACTTTTTATCACTTCGCTCTAAAGAATATTGCTAGCCGGATGCAAAACCACTTACCCTACTGGCCTGTCAATAGGGTAATATGTATATGTTACCGGCAATGTATGAAATGCCGGCATTCTATAGAATACCTAGGCTATAGAATGGGTATTCTATAGAATGCCGGGCGTTTTTAGGCAAAGTATGAAATATGAGATTTATTATATACTTTTCCTAGGCATTGTATATAATACCTAGACATTCTATAGAATGACAAATGCTATTTAGGTAAAGTATGAAAAAAGTTCATAATAAGGCTATTATTTAAAAGGCGTGCATTCCTCAAAAATAAAAATGTTATTTAGAAAAAATAATAAAAGAGTACCATTAAAAAATCTTTAATTCAAAATTCGTTAATCCTTTGAAATGAAAGTTTTCATATCAAAGTTTATGCCTTTCTTATTAAAGAAAACAAAATAAATTGTGAATCTACTTAATACATCAAGGAAGCAAATAATTTAAATTTTGAATTGCACTTAACTTTATTTCTTATATAATCAAATCGGCGATTTATTTCATACTTTGCCGGTTTGTCATTTGGCATTCTATAGAATGCCTAGGAAATGTGTGAAATATAAATCGTTTCATACATTGCCGGCTAGTTTTAGGGCATTATATACAATTCCTAGGCATTCTATAGAATGCCGGATTTCAAACTTTGCCGGTAACATATACAAATATTTTACTATTTAAATATCTAGCGTCATATATTTTATGCACTCGTAAGTTCTAGAAGCCTTGAAATGTACTTTGTAACACTATGATTTTGATTTAGATGAAATGAAACAATTATTCTCTTTTAAACCAAAGAAAAAAACGTGAGCAAGGATTAAAACACTTAGATATAAACTTTTTATCACTCCGCTCTAAACAATATTGCTAGCCGGATGCAAAACCACTTACCCTACTGACCTGTCAATAAAATTAAGAAATTTATTTTACGGTTTTTCTCTTTGAAAAACACCTACAGAATTTTAGTAACAATTTCATTTTTACTCTTTGTAATTGTCATTGCCTCTACGATGAATAGACAGACGATGCTTTTAATTCATAAATTTTTTTGCAAGCAGAGTATTATAAATAAAGAAAAGAGATAATCCGTGTTTCATTGGCGGTTGCAGTAATGGTAGGGGAGGGGGGAGGAGTCAACTTCGAGTCTGTTGTTGTCCTATTTTTTGCGTTAATCTTTTTTCTCATAAATGGACTAAACTATTCAACTCATTTCTATTATTTATTTGGATTCAGATGCTTTGTTCCATCTTCATAATAGATTTAGTATCCGTGTCAGATGATTATGCGGCTGAACGTTTGTTCGGCAGTTTCAAACACTTTTTTTTGGAAATTGTGTTGTCTGCTTGTTAGTGCGTGCTTCGAAAAAACGTGAACGTCAATCATTTAGATTTCTTGTACATAAAATGTCACTTGTTTCTAGCATTTGAGTTCTAGAAAATTATTTGAATTACGTTTGTAAATTCAAATTGTTTCAATAATGCTAGGGCTCTTAACAACTCGCAAATTCTCTCAGCATTTCATTAAAATACAACATAAGTTTCATCATTTATAGCTCGAGTTCTATCAGATAAGGAAATTTTTTATTTAATTATATACAATTCCAATTTTTTTAGGTGAAGAAATTTCGTGACGCAAAAATCTCTAACTAAAAATAATAGATCAATATCATATAAACTACTCTTAGGACATTTTTGTCATTAAATCATAATATATTAATAATAAAATAATACTTTACATAGAAAAGCACTTTGAAATTCACAAATATTTATTTCTTTACTATTGAAAAACTAGAATCCCTTCTGGAACGCCAATTTTTATAATTCTTTTTTCATTATATATTCTTCTTACTAATATCTAAAATCTGGCTAATCTAAAAGATTGAGCAAACCTTAGCTGAGAATTGCAAATTAGTAAAATTTTTGAAATTAAGCGTATTTTAAAAGAATAAATTATTTCTTAAGTAATTATTGTATAAGAGTAAAGTTGCCACATAATTATTTTTTAAAAAGTGTAATTGGTCAGATATGAATAAACTCTTTCCATAATTTCTAAACAAATCCCACCTTTCTTGTAATTGGAGAGTCCCACTACGTAGTTGAGGCCGTGGGGGCCTAGTGGTAAGGTCTCGACCTCGGGACTGGAGGGTCGCAGGTTCGAAACCCGATTCCACTGAAGATCCGCCGTGTATGGGGCGTGTTGCACGCTAAATCATGCATAGCAGCCAAACGTCCTCCCGTTGGAGTGGCGCGGAAGTTTGGAGAGGGGATGCCAGCTCAGGTGTCGTCCTTGTCACCTGACCGCGGTTCAAAATTACGAGGTTCGTCCTAAATAGCCCTCGTGCTGCTTCAAAACGGGACGTTAATTTAACCTGTAGTTTCCATTATGTAGTTGGAAAGTCCCACGTATTTGAAAAATTCATTACAAAGCGATGTTCAAAAGCTGCTTTAAATTCATTTTACTTTCGAGTATAATACATTTTTGATGAAAATAATTACTTATTACTTATTGGAAACTGCTCAGTATAACTTTTCTATTTGTTGTTTGAACAACTATTTGTCGAAAGCATTTATTTTTGAAGAAAAATAGAGAGATCTATATTTTTACTGTCGTTATTTAAACATAATGCCAGGAAAAACGAAATATTTTATCTCAATCGAAATTCTTTTGGAACGAACAAATTAGTATTTTCTAGTTCCACTAATGCTCATTGTTTTATGAATGTCGATATTAATGCGTTCTTAATAGATGCTACAAATGATTAGTTTAACTTTGACTCTCTGAACAAAATTGTCTTGCTTACATGTTCATGGAATGACAACTTTGTAAATAAAATCCATAATAATTTGTTTGAGAAACGCCTCTGAAACAATAGTTTTTGCATTAATAAACTCAAAAATATGGATAACACACTAAGCTTCAGAACAGTCGCAAATGGTGCTTGGAAAAATCAATTTATCGGCATAATGATTTTTCCTTGTGCTTATTCTTCAGTAATCGTTTCCGTCGCAAAATAAAAGGCTAAAAACTAAATTTTAATTTGCAAAATGACTTTTCTAGTCATTTAAATTCATAGAAAAATTAAATCAATCATACGGAAAATCTCTCGTTTTATCATTAGTAAACACGCATTTCTCTATTATTTTACTGTAGAAATCATTTTTATTTATAGGAGACCAATTATACTGAGTGAAACGAATGCAATTACGATATCTGGAAAGACTCTGTAAACAAATCTGGTCATTGATTCAAGTGACGAGCAGTCACATTCGTGACTGCAAACAATCGCACCAAGGCACTGACAAACAACGGGAACTAATTGCGACAATCATATTGTAGCCTGTCGCCATTGTCCTGTTGCTTTGTTAAGTAAATAACGGCACTTGTGACCGAAGCTAAGTATTTAGAGGCTGGTTTTGTATATTGATAATATTCGTGATCAGGGACAGTAAAGATAAACTAATTTCCTCTGGTACCTTTTGAAGGAAGCGTTTTTAATTTTTCCTTTTGTTATTATTTATTACCTAGAATCACACAAAAAGGAAAATTGGACATTAATCCGCAAATTGTTGACACTTTAGAAAAGTAATAATGATTTTTAAGCAAAAATGTGCTATCGATATATAATAAACATGACAAAAAGAGCGTTATGATATTGTCGTATTTTCATTAGGGAAATGAAAAAAATTGATTACTTTCTCGCCTGTAGATATGAAATTTCTATTGATATGTCGTGTGTATTCTCTCTAATAATCTAGCAAGAAACCAGCGACTTATTTTAAATACCATTTTTTCACTTGAAATGTTACTACTTACTTGACTAAAGATGCCAAAACTGCCAATAGTTTATAGTTTATAAAAACGGAAAAATAGCAATTAATTAATATAAATTTTGATTATCTTGTTTAAAAAAAATTATAAATTTTGTATATTTCAGGAAAGATTCATTTAGTTTCGATAAATTTGATGTAGAATAAAATAAATTATGCTTCATTGTCTTAAATTTAGTAAATATTACATATTTGCTACTTTATTCGGTATTTTTTGTTGAAACTCCTGAACCAATTAAATTTTCTGTATTAGCCCTTCATTTACTTTAACATTCAAATCCTATAACTAGTTATAGATTTTATTCAATAATCATGTTTTTTAATAAAGTATTATTTGCAAACTTATCAAAAAAAATATATAAAACTTTTTTTAAACAGAAAAACCTTATTTATCAAGTCAATGAAAATGACAGATGCAATAATTCTCTAAATTCTTTGATCGAACAATAAAGTTACAAGTATAAGGCATATATTACAAGTGGCTCCTGGTATATTTCAAAAAATAAAATAACTTTCTGACACATTTGCATTTTTAATAGAAGCCGGAGTTTAAATCATACCTAATTTTAACCGATTTTGGCATCTTTATCTCTTAATCAACAGTGAGTGTATTACTAACTCATGTATTACTTACTTATTGTTTACTTCTTCTATTATTATTTTTTTCAACTTAAATTTCGAATTAATGATTTTGTTTCTTGTATTTTATTTGAAATAGCTGCATATGCGCCTTTCAGTTTAATGCAAAAAATCTTCTAAATTAAATTAATTCCAATTTAATCTCTATTAATATTTAAATTATAATTTTGTTAATTTATATCAAATAATACTGTTACTTACTCATGCCTTCATATTGAGTGGAAATTCTGATTTCTTCTTTATAGTGAATCAAATTATTGCCATTTTTCAAACATTTTTGGCTTCGGCTCATTTTATCTTGCAAAAAGATCTTGTGCCAGGATAGTACTAATAACCATTCAAGTATAGTTTCTTTGTATGCTGCATACAACAAAGAAAAATACTTTATAAGTTTTTACCATCATGCTCTTTTTACACAGCAATTGAATTTCTCGAAACGCTTATTATAAAATGTTTAAAATTTTTGAATGAGCATTTAATTTACTTTTAAACAAATATAAGGCTGAAATCTGAGAATATATTTCGAATTACTTTTTGTTTAGCTAGAAAATTTAAACAAGAATTGGATAGTATTTAATTTGATTCGAAATAACAATAACCGCTGCCCCTAATCTTATTTGTTGCTCAGCATCCAATGCAATGATTCTTTGTATCTGTTTAACCATTTCCCCTTCATTGGTTTCGTAGTGAAACCACACATTGCGCATTTTTTTCTGCGCATGGGCGAAACGTATCATAATTTTTCTTTCATAACTTAAGAGCCACATACATAGGCCAACTTATATAAAAATTCCAGTTCAATACCGTTAGTATTCACAAAGATATCAGCATCGCAAGAGCTAACTTACTTTTGATCTTTAAGAGAAACAAAATGATGAGGGTTCTTGCACAAATTGATATTTTTTAATTCTATCTTCGAAAGTATTGAATTTTATGAAGGTTCAATATCCTGAATACTCACGCATACTTATAAATTAAATATGCAATTTAAATTGCATTTCGATGATAACTTATTCGGAGGAAAAATAACACGTTATCGTTCATTGGTTTCATTGTGAAACCACAAATTTCTTGAAAATGAAAAATACTAAATTTTTTCCCTTACATATTTATGATCAGCTACATGTATAATACTCATTTTAGAAATAAATTCAGTAATATTCAAAACGAAATATGTAGTGAATTATAAAAGATTAAAAAAATATCTATAGTTGTAATATTACTTACTGCACATGCAGCGAACCAATATTTACCGAATTTAATGCCTTTAAAAATATATTTCTTCTCCAGATGTTTAGACAACCTATTCTCTGCGTCCCGCGAAGTCCTGAATTTTGAAACTTGGATTACCCGAATTAATGAAAACTAACACGTCACTTCCAGCCCATATTCACATGAACATTTTCAACTCAATAATCCAACTCAAATTTGGTAGTTTCTGTGGTTATGTAGTTTCTTTGTTAAAATAATATAAATTAAATGAGTAAAATAGAAAAAAGTTTTTAGAATTTCCAAATTGGATGTGAAAAACCGTTTAAAAGCTTTATTACTTTCTGTATACTTTGAAATAATTTTAAGCTATTAAAATATCTCACAATTATTCATTGCTAATTCACAGGAAACAGTATCGGAATCTATCCAAAAAATGAATTCAGCTTTTTCAGTGGGATTCACATTTTACTATTTCCCACTTTTGTTCAACTATTTTGTTACTTTCCTACTAAGCAAAATTTCAGCTTTTTGTACAGAAATTATCTAGTATTTTGACAGCATTCATTTTTAGCCTTGCATTCGTGTGCATGTATCCACAATTTATATAAAAAAATCCACCCTAAACTTGAGAACAAATGATTCGCATTACACGAAAATTCACTATTTGAAACGTTTAACAATGAATTTACTTTACCTGCCATCGAATATTATTACCTTAAAAAGAAAAACTATTTTGAAATTAATAAATAAAATATTAGTCTTAGTGAAGTTAGAGAAAAATTATCGAATAAAATGCCAATAGATGTTAACAGCAATAGTGCATTTATATGAAGCTAAATTTCAAAAAGAAATCTTTCATTAAATTATGACTTTGATGGTAAATTTTAAATAATAACTTATAAAGAGTATTACTAAGATTTTGGAAGAAAACTTATTTTGTTATAAGGTTTTAAGATTTATCATTATTATATGACGATTTAATGGTAGATAGTTTGCAGTGTTTTTATTAAAGAACTAAAGTTAATTGAATTTCATTAAAATTTCCATTTTGAATTATTTTACACGTGTAATTTCAGAGAAACGTAAACTCCCTCCTTTACAATTTTACCATCAAAGACTTTTTCACTTGAATTTAAGTTTTATATTTTCTCTTGGCAACACCTAACAATTTGATCTGATTTGAAATTCCTCGTACGGAAATAGATATTTTCAAATAAAATTTCCCCTCTTAAAACATTTAGAAAAAAATACAATATTTACTTTAAAGTAAACATTAACTTCGAAACTTGGTTTTCTGAAAGTTTCTTTTTGATACTTACTTTTCCGGGTTTTATATTGGGCTGTCAAAATGAGAAAAATATAGCTAATTTGTAACAAAGGTATATTTCTTAAAACTATGATAAAGTCACAAAAACTTTGAGATGAAATATAGCCAAATGTTATTGTTCTATATTCACAGAAATCAACATCATCTTGAGGAGAAAAAAGTCAATGGAAACAGCAGAAATTTGCATTATTTCTCCGAAAACTAAAAGAATGCTAATAGTATGATGATAGTAATAAAAAAAGCAAGCACACAGTGCTCTACCATTTGACCGGTAGAACTAACCACAATAGCTGCATAAATTGAAACATTTTTGTTAAATTCCATCAAATAAATTCATAAAAAAAAAAGCGATGACTATTTTAGTAAGTACAGTTTAGGTACCGCAGGAATGCGATTAAATTGCTAAAAAAAAATTTCTTTATACATTTTCCTTATTTTGTACAAGATAGATTTCCTTGACTGAAAAAAAAATTATAAGAAATTCATTGTAACACAATCGGTGCACTGCTAAAAGTGGCCAAGTCAAAAGAAAAAGAAAAATGAGTTATGGCGTTCTTGTGGTTTTAAAATACCGTATCTGTAAGAGAAAAAATTGTGCATGTCAATATATGGGCAGCATATATCAAAAAATTATGAGAAATTCATTGTAACACAATCGGTATACTGCTAAAAGTGGTCAAGTCAAAAGAAAAAGAAAAATGAGTTAAGGTGTTCTCGTGGTTTTAAAACACCATATCTGTAGGAGAAAAAATTGTGCATGTCAATATATGGGCAGCATATATCAAAAAATTATAAGAAATTCATTGTAACACAATCGGTATACTGCTAAAAATGGTCAAGTCAAAAGAAAAAGAAAAATGAGTTAAGATGTTCTTGTGGTTTTAAAACACCATATCTGTAGGAGAAAAAATTGTGCATGTCAATATATGGGCAGCATATATCAAAAAATTATAAGAAATTCATTGTAACACAATCGGTATACTGCTAACAATCGGTATACTGCTAAAAGTGGCCAAGTCAAAAGAAAAATGAGTTAAGATGTTCTTGTGGTTTTAAAACACCATATCTGTAGGAGAAAAAATTGTGCATGTCAATATATGGGCAGCATATATTAAAAAATTATAAGAAATTTATTGTAACACAATCGGTGTACTGCTAAAAGTGGACAAGTCAAAAGAAAAAGAAAAAATGAGTTAAGGTGTTCTCGTGGTTTTAAAAGGCCATATTTGTAAGAGAAAAAATTATACATGTCAATATATGAGCAGCATATATTGTATTCTGACGATGTATTTTGTATACTGACGATGTATATTGTATATGACGTGATTTCACAACACACAAGTCCTACACTTACTCGGATTCCACGCTGCAAGATTCCTCCAACATTTATTCCGCCGTATCCTCACTCATTTCTTCTACCTACATAAACCCGCAACACACGCTTTTCACCTCTTCTATTAATTTATCACCCCTAAAAATCCCTAATTTGCTAGTGAGACTGATGAAAATACCGTTTAGAGCGAGAGCGAGAGGGCTTCAAGCAACACTTCACAACATACAATTCCTTCACTTCAGTCGGATTCCACGTTGCGAGATTCCTCCAACATTTATTCCGCCGCATCC
>BGPR01029726.1:0-18709 GCA_013235015.1 Araneus ventricosus | reverse complement strand
CAATTATTTCTAGAAATCGAACGGCAAACAGGTCTCTTTTCTTATTCCTTTCTCACGCTCTGCCTGCAGGGCCACTGGAATTTCGAAACTCTATTGTGTGAGGATGTCTTTTATGAATTCAACAATGCCATTATATAATTTTCGCGATGAAAAGTAGATTACAAATCTTCTGATTAAAAGGGGGAAATGTCAAGACACGCCAGTGGCTTTCACACACGTAATCTGACTGATACTTGAGCTTATGATTGATCTGTCACGGGGTCATTAGCAAAGAGTCTATATTATTTCTATACCGACAGTCTTTAATTATTCATGAGTGATATGCATTTGAAAATAAATCTTTGTTAAGCATTCTTAAAATTTGCATTACGCAGTTTAAAATTCTTTAGAACAACTGGGTCTGTGCTTATATTAAAGAAGCAAACTACAGTTTTTCTATTTTTCGCGTAGCAGAAATAATTATATAAATGGGTTCCATGTTTTTTTCTTTGATGTTATGGATAAATACTTTTTGTTTCATTAGTTAATATACAAATTATGATATTTCCATGCTCTAGATTTCCGCTTTGACTTCATTGACTACGAGAAAATATTTGAATCTTCCTGATTAAAAATTTCAGCCTTCAAACAATTTAGAATTTTTGCGTGCTTGCAATTAAGAATTCTCGCTAAAAATTTTCTTTCCAAACTCGTCTAAAGAAATATTCATAATGCATTCCGTGATATATTTATATTCTCTCAAAATAAGATTAATATGCAATTATTTTTTAACGTCACATTTTTACTTTCTCGTGTACGAAGTCTACAAAGAGAAAGTATTGTAATCGTCAAAAAATTCGAACTCGAGATTTTGACGAATCTCCACGTTTTAGACCTCCCTGAGTCCGAAAAACACAATTTTGGAATTATGTCTGTGTGTTTGTGTCTGTGAACACGATAACTCGAAAACTATTAGAGCTACGGGGATGAAATTTGATATGTGATCTTTACACATAATTTATAGGTTTCCATCGAATTTTAAACAAAATCCGTCAACGGGAAGTCTGTCTGTATGTACGAAGTCATGTGAACACTATAACTCAAAAACTTGAATAGCTAGATCGATAAAATTTGGTACACAGTTTTATCGTCATGAATGTAGGTCCGTATAAAATTTTGGGCCAAATCCGTCAAAGGGTTGACTGTCTGTCGGCCTGTATAATTTACCATTGAAACCAATCCGCTGTCTCCACGCGCATGCGTACGGAAGCAATCGTCTGTGCTCCCGAGTGCTCCCGAAAGGAGCGAATTACGTCAGTTTATCCTTGAGACAGCAAGAGTGAAACCTAGCAGTGTGCGATAGATATGCATTTTAATCGGCAGTCATCGCTTTGAATTTGATTCTTTACCTAGATATTTTTCAATCACCTTAATGAAAAACCTTCTGATAGTCATTGGATTGTGGATAACAGTAGGTTCGAATTTTTTTAGCCACGCGGGGGAAGGAGAAATGGCATCTTTTTGGGGAAGTATACGAGAAAGTTTAGGGGAGAACACTCCCGCTGGTTTTTAAAAAATTACACTGGGGATATGGATTATAAGAATTTTTTAGAAGAGTTAAAATGAGTGAATATTTTCCCATATACAGTGTGAGTTTGACCTATTCTGCCATACGAAAGAAGGTGATAGAAGAGCCCATGGGGATCATAAAATACTATAGCAACCATGTCCAACGCTAATGGTTTCCAATGTTATGGCAGATACAATGATTTTGCTAAAAATCATGAAAAAAAAAGCCAAATTTAAAAGTTTTTGGCAGATTTACACTCAAAATAAGCACCTATTCTCAAATGGCGGTTAAGGTCCTTTAAGATGACACCATTTTCATCAAAATACCTGGATTTAAAGCCGTGTTACAAGCGCCGACACGTTGGCGAAATGCAAAATCGAATTGTCGCCAAAATGTTTAATATTGAATACCGTAAACACCGTTCAAGCTAAAATCTGTCAAATTTACCAAAAACTTGTCCATTCTATCAGCTTTCGAATGAGTCTACCATAAACCATATCCGTGTTTTCTTTCAGGAGAAATTTGATCTTTCGTTGGCAATACATCACTGAAATCGGTGTTCGTCGAAATAGACATTCGACAAAATGTCGCCAAGCGAAACGATAGTGGATGAATGGAATGTATGCAAATCCGCCACTATGAACTCTTTCGGATATGCAGATGTGTTACAACCTATTTGGATATCAGAGTTTATAGTGTAGGGAACACATTTAAAGGGGGCATTTTCAGTTTTTCTTAAATATCTCGAAAACTATGGGCTCTATCGAAAAACACTCCATGACAAAATTAAACTACGCGACATTTCCTACAAAAAAAGTTCTACATTGTTTCTGTAGCATCAAAAGTTTAGAAGATGCAGGAGGATTTAAAAGTTAACATTTCTAAAATTACTTATTGTATTGGTAAAATCGATTAAAAGTGCTGAATCAACAACCCTCATAAAGTATCTTGCTTATATAATAATTATACGATGGTAATATAGTATGTGTTGGAGCGGGGATGGTGGTGACAAACCCATTTGATGAACAATTACGCTCCCTGCCGCCCTCACATCCGTTCACCTTCACAAGTTTCCTTGTACTCTCAGTCCAGTCAACGAATTATAAATTTTAAAAATTTGATAGAAACCTAGAAATTATGTTTAAAGACCACATACCAAATTTCATCCCTTTATCTCTAATAGTTTTCGAGTTATCGTGTTCACAGACACACACACAGACATACAGACAGACATATTTCCAACATTGTGTTTTTCGGACTCAGGGAGGTCTAAAACGTGGAGATTCGTCAAAATCTCGAGTTCGAATTTGTTGACGATTACAATACTTTCTCTTTGTATGCTTCGTATACGAGAAAGTAAAAATGGTGTAGTTTTGAAATTCAGCACAGTCGTTGGGGGTAGTGTCCTAAACGACATATTAAAAGTCTCCGCTGGTGTAGGGTGCGCAGGGGGTACGGGGGGTTGAAAGGGAGGATTTATCAGTTTTTCTTAATTATCTCGAAATCTATAGATCCTAACGAAAAAAACTTAGTTGTAAAATTAAACTACACTAAATTTCCTACAAATCCAGTCCTAAATTTTTTGTAGCATAAAATTTTAGAAGATACAGGGGAATTTAAATGTGAATATTTCTAAAATTCCTTATTCTAATGGTAAAATCGATTAAAAGTGCTGAAGCAACAACTCTTAGAAAAACCTCATGACTATACAATAATTATACAAGTATAGTACTGTATGTGTCGAGAGAAGTGGCGGTATCAGGGCGGAGGGGGGCGACAAAACTATTTGATGAACAGTTGTGTTCCCTTCCTCCCCTCCCGTCCGTTCCCCACCACAAGATCCCTTCCACTCAGTCTTTTGGTTCTGTTAATGCTCCAAGTGAGTGTATTTTGACAGTATAATCTAAATCCATAGTTTTCGAGATAAGAAAAACTGAGAAATCCCCCCCTTTCAACCCCCCGTAACCCCCACGCATCCTTCACCAGCGGGGATTTTTAGTATGTCGTTTAGGGCACTCTCCCCAACAACTGTACCGAATTTTAAAACTACACCAGTTTTTAAATTTACAATTCGTTGACTCGACTACGAGTAGAAGGAAACTTGTGAAGGTGAACGGATGTGAGGGGAGGAAGGGAGCATAATTGATCATCAAATAGGTTTTTCACCCACACGCTCCGACACATGCAATGCTACCCTTGTATAATAATTATATAGGCATGAGGGTTATGATTTAGCACTTTAATCGATTCTACCATTACAATAAGGAATTTTAGAAATATTAACTTTTAAATCCCCCTGTATCTTCTAAACTATTGATACTGCGAAAACAATGTAGGACTTCTTTTGTAGGGAATTTTATGTAGTTTAATTTTGTAAATGAGGGTTTTTCGATAGAGCCCATAGTTTTCGAGATATTTAAGAAAAACTGAATGCCCCCGTTTAAACCCCCTGTGCCCCCACGCACATCCCACTGGCGGGGACTTTTAGTATGTCGTTTAGGACACTACCCCCAACAACTGTGCCAAATTTCAAAAGTACAGAAGTTTTTTTCTATTCGTCGATTTTTGGCCTTCATTGACTGGAATATAACTTGGAAACCGTTAGCGTTGAACGGGGTTGCTATAGTGTTTTATGATCCCCATGAGCTCTCCTATCACTCTTTATCGTTTGGCAGAATAGGTCAAACTCACCTTGTATAATATGCATATGAAGTGAAAGTTACCAGTGGTAACTCAAGAAAAGATTTATAAAGGACGCGATTTCATAATATTGCTAATAGAAGCATTCAAGCTGTTAGTTAATGAGATTAAAATTTAGAGTTAGTGTGGAAAAGTCATCAAAATTGCTCCATTTCAGTAACTATATACTAAAATTTAAAAAAAAAAAACAACCTCCGATAAATTTTTTCGGTTATGTTTGTGGGTAATTAAAATACATTCTTTTTTTAACTTTTTTATATTGGATATTGCTTCACAGATGAATAATATTTTCTGTAAGAATCAAATGTGAAATTATCTTTTATTTTTTTCCCAACGAACTTGAAGTTTCAGCCTTTTTGCGGCTTCGTATTTTGTTGCACTCGTGTTAGATACAACGAAAATAACAGAGTGAACATTTTTTAAAGTAGGATTATGAATTGCAAAGCTTGATAGTGCAAAATTGTGTATCTCTTACTTTCTAACTTTTTTTCTGGAGATCAGAAATGAAAATTTGTGGTTTTGTTTCGATGACCATTCACTTCATTTTAGAAACAAAAATGTTTAGCCAGAAAAATAGAGAACTATGAAACGAACGTTCATCATCATAATTCTGCTAAATGATTAATTTATGTTAAGTTGAACTATTTTCTTGGAATCATTAATTTTAATGCATTGTCCTATTAATTAATAGGTTGTTCGGGTTAAATCTTTTTTAAATTATGAAAAGCGATAGCGAATGTTTGGAATTTTGTTTCAAAAACACGTTTAAATTACGCAAATTATTCTCTGTTAACTACAATTGTGTTAAATATTAATGTTGGAGATCGCACTTGTTTACCGAAATCGAAATGATTTGCATAAGTTTTGATGTATTGCATGAAATAAATAACTATGTATTATACTTAAACAGGTCCAACAAAGTGGTTTGACTCGCATTAAAACTTCATTAGTTATTTCAGTTCTAGAATTTTTGATTAATTAGATGGAAAATATTTTGTTCAAATCAAATAAATTAATCACTCTCTAATCTTTGTCGTGGCGTATAATTTTAAATAAAAATCTTCTCTTTCAGAATATCATTCTTTATGAGTATGTTCCAGCGTTTCTCGAAGAAGAAATAACACCTTATTCTGGTAAGTAAATATTAAATGTCTTTTCAAATCTGGTGAATGTAGTAGTTAAAAATGATTTTCATATATTAAGAAACTCGAGTTGAAAATACCACATATTTAATTGCAGTAAATGCAAACTTATTTAGAAAGTACATTTTATCCGTAATAAAAAAATATATTTAAAAGATGAAATACGCTTATGACCGTCGCTCTCTTAACATATGCAAACTTATTTGAACGTATCCACATCTTGATGTATGCATACTTATTCATGTATACTTATTTGAAACATGAGATCGTTTATGACTTCCTTTTCGCGCTCATTTACGCATGCATTTATTCAAGTACGCGCACGGCGTTTCCCGTGGAATCAGGACTTCAACAAAATGGAAAAATAAAAAACCGCCCACCATGACATGAAAAAGTTTTGAAAACAAAGTAAGAACAAAAGATACACATTATTGATTTTCCCGCTTATTTTTTCCCCCGATAAACAATATTAAAAAATTGCAACGTGAAAATTATTATACCGCAAGCAAAGCATGCAAGATGAATAAATACGTTAAGATACTGCCGAAAATAATAATCAGTCACCCAATTCAAGGTTATGGCGTCACCACCCCTTCAACCAATCACATAGCCAGCTGCGTTCCGGAAAAGTGTCGCGGGAGAAAAGAAGCTCGAGAAAAATAACTTTCATCTGCCCAGGAAAAAAATAATTAAAAAAAACGGGAAAAGATATTTTAACCGTTCTTGTTTTAAATTTGACAGAATCGTTCTAGTTATAAGCTGTAAAAAATTGAAAATAGTAGTATTATTAGAAAGTCGGACGCAACAAATTTAAAAACAAAAATAACATTCCGATGGCAAAACTGACTATTTTTTGAGAAATTTCTCAAAATTCAGTAAATTACGTTAGAAATTCAAAACTAACTTCGTTAGAACGGAAATCGCGTGCTCTTTCCGATGGTGTATCTATTTTTTCGTACAATTATCCAAAATCATGCTATTGAGAAATTAGTGCGAAAAATGACCCAAAACAACACAAAGCATTAAATAAATTTTCTAGATTAAATTTTAAAATTTCGGCTTCGAGGTGCATTGAGGCACCATTACGACTACCTGTGTTTCAAATTTCATGGCTGTAAGTGCGATAGATTCGCCTGGACATCGCACGCACCCAAACATTGCCTTTTATAAGTATAGATATATTTTTGTTTCAGGGTACAAGCCCGACGTCCACCCGGGTATCAGTCATGTATTTCAAAGTGCCGCCTTCCGTTTCGCTCACACTATGATTCCACCCGGACTCTATAGGAGGTAAGAGACTCGGACGAATAGTTGATAAATGAGATCGTGTTTTAAATGGTCTATAACTTCCTTCGCCTCACAAAGGTTAATGAAAAGTGGCCGTGTAAATAAAGTTGCGCGTTAATTGAAGGCTTGAAGATTCTTTTTACTCGAGTCGTGATCGTTACTGCTGCTGCGAAGGTTCAAACTGGACATGTTTGCATCTATTAATATGGCATCTTGTAACATTTCACTTGCGGAATACTGTGATTAATCGCAGGATTTCGCTTCTGTCGTTTTTCACCCGTAAGAAACTAACAGTTCTTTTCTTTTGTATTCAGGGGACCTCTTTTTCTCCACGTAAAATTGTTGTAAAAAACTTCTACTAACATAAATATCAGATACAGTGCACTCCCGATTATCCGGGTTAATCACCGGGAGGGATCGCACGGACAATAGAAAAACACGGATAATACGGAAACTCGTTTTTATTAAAGAAAAATCAACATCAGTACAAAAATATAAAAATTACTTACTTCTGCATGCTGTATAGCATTAAACTAGGAATTTTTCTTTTAATATTTACTGCTTAAAAAAATCTGTAATGCGTCTTTGCTTCTGCTGTTTGTTTATCTCTTGTCGTATATCGGCACATATTTTACGAACCGCAGTAATGTCACCGTAATCAAATCCTCTTTGTCCCATATAATCTAACAAAGTTTCCACGGGTTGAAGAGCAGCAGAATGAGAAATTGTGTTTCCCTCATTTAGTACATCTTCTGCATCAGGACTAGCTGATTCTCCATTATCAAGTTTTTGAAGGATTTCTAATTTTTGTTTAATATTTAAAACGTTTCGTTTCACACCACTCATTTTTACCAGTAAAAAAGTTCACGCTACTAACCGACGATAAACAAGACGCAAAAACTAAAGGAACACGTGCGAAAGTGAAAGAGGACGACGTAGTTAAAGAATGACGTGTCAGGTAGAAGCGTGTTCGTACGAGAATGAGTTAGCAGGAGGTGGATGATTCATTTCTCGGAAAATTAGGGGTTGAACCGTGGAGGAAGAAAGAAAAATCTATACTTTATCCTCCGCCGTCACAGCTCACTAGTTTCACGGAATGAATCTCTCGATCGAACATCAACATCGATTTTACATGCGTGATAAGCGTGAAAATGTTTATCTTAAAATTTTTTTGTGAGTCCGGAATGAGCACGGATAATAGAGAGTATACTGTATTTTCAAAAATGCGTTAAGTCTTACTCGGGAGCATGATAACAGTTCTGTTGTTCATAAAGTATTCTTTTGATAAAGAGGGAAGCTCCGTGTAACATATTTCAAAGAGGATCTCCATTAGGAAATAACAAAAAGCCGTTGTTAATGATTTGCAACTCCCAATTTTTAATTAAATTTCCTTTTGATAGAGGAATAACCATTATTATAAACAAGTATCGTTCATCATCTGGACAATGCATAATAATCTGACAAATTATACTAGATTGTTTTACAAGATAATTTATTTTCGAAAGCTCTCTGAACTAGAATTCGTAATTAGGATCTGCACTATTGCTTGATCGTGAGTTTTATAATGGGAATTTGAGAGAAGTTTATTTAACTGAGCAATTTTGAGGTAGCAATTTGTCAGGCATCTCGACTTCAGACGCTGCACTATCTTTGGAGAGGCTTCTACGTTTCATATTATTCGATCTTCATTCAGAAATGGCCAAAGAAAAAGCAACGCACACAGAAAATTATGAGAATCGGTAATTTCGAAATGTAGTGTGAAATTCCAATTGGCATACAACTTAGTACCTTTGCATATAGAAATGAATAATAGAAATATAAATTGAAAGGTAAAAAGTATAAATAAGAAACAGAAGATTTAAACAAAAAACTATAATACACCTTTTTACGTGCGCAGCGCAACAGGATCAAGTGATTGCATCAACAAAAAAAGTTGCAACAATTAATATTTAGAACACATAAAATAGAATTTAGAATGTAAAAGAGATTATTCAAAATGGAAGGAATGGTCTTGAAAAAGTTAGTCATTCGGGTTCTTATCCATTCCTTCCATTTTGAAAAATCTCTTTTACATTCTAAATTCTATTTTATGTGTTCTAAATATTAATTGTTGCAACTTTTTTTGTTGATGCAATCACTTGATCCTGTTGCGCTGCGCACGTAAAAAGGTGTATTATAGTTTTTTGTTTAAATCTTCTGTTTCTTATTTATACTTTTTACCTTTCAATTTATATTTCTATTATTTGTTTCTATATTATATTAGAAATAGCTGCATATGCGCCATTGTATATAATACAAAGAGTTTTTAATCATGTTTTAATTAATTTTTGACTAATTAATTTATAGTTAATATATTTGTTAAATTTTGCTAATTATAACTGCTGTTTGCATATAGAAGCTTCACTTCTTTTAACCCCTTAAGATTCGCATTTTCTTTGCTGTCTAATAAGTTGACCCCTCCTGTTTTGGAAAGGAGCTGTCTTTTCCCTTCATCCAAGAAGGTATAGAATATTTGAGATGCTTATGGATTCAACGTAATTTTTGTGTCAAATCGTAAAGCTCATTAATGAGAAAATTTTAGTTTAAAAGCCTAAAAATGCGATAATTCGTTGCACGTCAAGATGACAGGCGCGAGACTTATTTACCAGATTTTATTTGAACTTTATTTTCTTAATTAATCAAACCGATTCCCGAGTTAAATTTAATTCAGATGCTGAATTTTGAATTCCAAGTGAAATTTTATTCTGATGTTCTTGTAGTTGCGTTGTTTGAAGCAAAATTCACTTCCTTTGATAAATGATATTCCATAGTATCCATTGGAATCCTCGCTTTCTTTTTTTCAATTCCTATTATTAGTTCACACTCTCCCAACAAGATATATAAATAAATATATATATATTTATTTATATATCTTGTTCAAATTTTCAATCGTTAATAAAATTTTTATTCATCCACTCAAGTTCAAATACATTTTTTAAAACTTGTAATGGATGACACTTGATGTTAATACAGTTTTTTCAAATATTAATTCATTAATTAAATTTAATTAGTTAATTTTAGTTTTATATGGGAGAAAAAAATTTCTAAAATAAAATTTATCTTTGTTGACCTAAGTAGGAATTGACTTTAAATTTTTTTTATATATTACTTGTTATTCTTGCATATGTTGTTGCTTTCACGAAACACTAGGTATGTGTATTGGGCGATTACTCAGACGCGAGTACAATCACCTCAACCAAATGCAAAATATCGGCGTCGGACTCGACAACATGTGTCGTCGCCCATAAGTGATGCATACTTATCTGAACTAATGATTTGAAGTAAATTGAAAACTCGAGTTCTGTCAATTAACCGGGCGAAAGACATAAAGGAATAGGATAGCTCGTGCACGTAGGGACCACCCGCAAATTCCACCTTGAGCAATTACAATGACTACTGCCGTTCGGCTTCTGAGAAAAACTTCCACTTTAATGCCAAGTAAGGGTGGAGAGACTTTTATCGATTTATAAATCACTTCTAGACACGAATTTATTTTCTTACTGTCCGTCATTCCTGAATGAGAGTAACATTAGAAAATATCGCAAAAATAAAGTAACCTGCTTCTTTAATCCGGCGAATTTAATGTTTCGGTCAGTGGATATAAAAACTTAAAAAAAAAAAACATATAAAACTTTGATTAACGTCATAATAAAAGAATATAACTCTTTTAGATTATTTTTGTCTTTTTTCACTCAATGCTAAGATTAAAATTTTAATAAGAGCAATCGTAGATATATTTGGCGTGTGTAGCATAGCAGATCTTTTGATCTGATATCCGCCTCGCTGGTATTGCATCTAAACCTAGAGTGTCGACGACATGACATAACAACCCTGCCCCCTTGCCTAGAGTCCTTATGACTCTTTATAAGCGGTTTGGATGTACAGGAAGTGCAAGCTCAGGCCCGGTGCACACTCGTGTGGTTGAAGCTATAAAAATAACAATAGTAATGGGAGTTCCTATTGTTATTTTTATAGCTTCAACGACACGAATCGGCTAGTGCGCACCGTCCCTCATATAGGCATTCTGTACTCGAGCAGAGCACCATTGTAACTTTGGAGGACTCTGATTGGACAAGCGAATCTGACGTCACTCTTCTGCACATCGCATCAAGAGTGAGACACGCGTATCTTGTTTATAGTTGTTAAAGCTCTAAATGCTAATTTTTTCATCGAGATGAATTTGTTTTCAAAAGGGGAATCTTTCTTCTTCTTGATTTAATGTCGTTAGATTTGCTTCATTCAGATCTGGAACATTGAAATTCGTATTTTAATAGTTAACTTAAACCATGAAAAGTATAAGAATTTGAATAATGCTTGATATAAGATTACAGATTACAACATGCATCATCTAAAAGATAATGATTTGAAATAATTATTACTAATTACCAGCACACAAGCCTTGTTTCAGATGGTATAGACCATAGGAACTATGGTACGCGTACCCCTAGGGGTACGAGAAGGACTAGTTGGGGGTACGCGAAATCAAAGTTGGTAATGGCAGGAATAAGAAAACATAAGAATTAAAAAATTTACGGAATTTCGTGTCCTCAAGTTAATACTTGCTATTTAATAACCACACCACTTGAAAAGTTGATTCTTACAGTGTGTAATTTTTGGACATCTTTATAAATTAATTCGACATTATTACAATACTGATTTCATTTGTTTTGGCGTTGAAATAATACTATTGTAAAAATTAAAATGTAAAATAAAAAATAAGTCCACCAAATCTTATTAATTCGAGTCATTTGACTTTTGAGCTAACATAAATCCTTAACATTAGTGATTAAAACTTCTTTGCATAGACGAATGGTTGGTAGAGGTGGGGGTACGTGAAAATTTAAAGATTAATTAAGGGGTACGCGAGAGAATAAAGGTTGGGAACCCCTGGTCTAGAAGACCGAAGATTCCATGTCGTGTCCGATGTTCTTCCGTATTCTTCTATCCATGAATACACATCGGAAACACTTTTAAGATTGCTTCGGACGATTGTTTCATCTTCAACGATTTTAACAGCTTCGTTTACAAAGGAGGGAGGAAGATTGGAATTCTGAATAGCCATGGCGTGTTACGCAAAGAACATTTCGCTATCGCTAGTTGAAAGAATCGGTCGGAGCGTGGTCAGAGGTAAACACAAACAAGCAAAGCGTAGTTACGTCAGATTCGCTTGTCCAATCAGAGCCCTCCAAAGTTACAATGGTGCTCTGCTCGGGTACAGTATGCCTATAAGCCGTCGGGCATTACTGAGACGACAGTGGCACTACTTTCGCGTCACTTTGTTTCGGTGATTAAAAGCTATTATCGAGAAAAGATTCAGCGGGTGACGGAGAGATTTACACCCGCTGCAGATAAACATGTTTCTTTTGCAAACAGGGACTCGAAGCATTGGCACCGGAATACAGTATTGACGTTTAACACATACAGAATTTAACGGATACAGTTAACAGAACAGAGACAGATACAGAATTCTTTTGGCTCTTTTGAGTTACATCAACCAAATTTCAGTACTTTATTGTATCTCCGAATGAATCATTGGTGATTCTTTTATAATTTAAATAATTTCAGATTGCCTGTTCACTTTCATATTGTACTATTTGCGTCAGGTTAATCCAATGCCACTAGCTCACAATCGTAGAATGTCATCTTTGCATTTTATTAAAATATGCAGTATAGTTATTAATTAACTTCTTTATCTGTATTTTAGCATGAAAAGAATTAAAATCCCTTGAAATGTTTTAAAGTCTTCAAATGCATCTGAATGTTGAATGCTTGTTTTCAACCTTAAATAGTTGCAAAGGCTTGCGTTTATCTTTAAAGTTGAAGAAACTTATGTTTTATAAAAATTTTGAATAAAAGCAATTAAGAAAAGTAGCAAACATATTTGTCTAAAAACCTTTTTCGAATGTGCTTTTTCCTGCCTAAACAATTTTTTCAAAGAAATTTTGAAGTTTCTTCCTATAAAGGTTTTAGTGATTGTACACCATAAAAGAATTGAAAATTATAATATATCCATTCAAATTTTACGACAATGGTAATTTCTTTAGACAGGCAATCTAACTGTGCTTTGGAATTTGTTTTATGTCTTCTGAATCCATGGTCAAGGTATCCTTATTACATACTTAAATGCATTTGAAATCTTGACTACAAAATGCATAAAAAGTAAATACGAAATCATTTTAATCTTAAACGGTATAAAAAAACAAAAAGAAACTGATTGCTTAATTAGTTGATTTCAGTTGACTTTAAGATAAGGATTTCAGCAATTCTCTTTACTAAAATCAAACAGGTTGATAGAAGTGTCATATTATATTTAAAATTCCTATACTTGACAATTCGAACGAAAAGAAAAAGAATTTGTCGCAATACTTTCGGCTTCACACTACCAGTATTTTAATTGTTGATCGACATCAACAGTAATTATCAGCGAGAGACAGAAAATTGTCCTGACTGCATAATTAAGTTGTCAAATTTCACATGGAGACTCTTTTGAAAGCACACTTGGATACGACGTATGACAAATTGGAAAACACCTTTCGACTTGTGCGGCTTGAAATATAAGTATACATCAAAATTAGTTACACTTATGATATATTAGAGATTCATAGCGAAATTTATTGAAGTATCCATGTAAGAGAACACGAGTAGATGCACTTAAATCTGTTTTACTCGCAAAAATAAAAACCCCAAAGGTTTCGATTTGCTCAGAATATGCATTTATTTACGTCAAATCTTGTGCACTCTTTTGCGGAATGGCATAATTTATCGCCGTTCAACCCTCCCAGAATGATAAATCAAATTCATGAAAATTAATGAATCATGAATGTAAAAAAATGATAGTTATTTTTTTATTTCGTTTTCGTGGAATAAAAATCGAGTCTGATTCCATATTAATCACATTTATTAGGGCAAACTCGTATTGATGAGAAAAATCACAGGATTAGCATATTTTAAAGTCTTAAAAGAGTATTCATTTATTAGTTAAGTGTTATTATTTTTCAGATTAACCCTCCAGCAGTCGCGCGTATGTACGAGGTATATCCTGCATGATATTAATATTTATATCGTGTTGTTTTACAAAAATAAATGTGACTTTTATTTATGTTATCTATGTAATAATCTTGCTTAATTTTACTATAAATTATAATATTGTATATTTTAAAATCTTAGTACTATATTAATGTATTCCAAAATCGCTTTTCTTAAACTCCGGTTTCGTTTTATTTCCCGCTCTGGAGGTATATTAAAACTCGCGTTTTGGCATATTTATTACTAAAAGAATACACTAATTACTTCCACGCGCCTACACAAATCGCGAAATCAGCGACTTATTCCCTAGAACACTTACGTAATTTACTCAAAATAGCTATTATTCCCTTCATTTTGATCACGTGTCTGTATGTTAAATCCCTACCTGAGGAAATGCAGGGATTTTCTGTTCGCTTTTTACTTGAAACTTAAACCAAGATGTACGTACATTCCGTCACTCTCCCATAATAAAGGAAAATTAGACTATAACTCGGCTTTTTACTTTCTAGTATACGAAGTATACAAAGAGAAAGTACTGTAATCGTCAAAAAATTCGAACTCGAGATTTCGACGAATCTCCACGTTTTAGACCTCCCTGAGTCCGAAAAACACAATTTGGGAATTATGTCTGTTTGTCTGTCTGTGTGTGTGTGTGTCTGTCTGTGTCTGTCTGTGAACACGATAACTCGAAAACTATTAGAGCTACGGGGATGAAATTTGGTATGTGATCTTTACACACGATTTGCAGGTTTCTATCAAATTTTGGACAAAATCCGTCCACGGGAAGTCTGTCTGTCCACGTTTATGTGAGCACTATAACTCAAAAACCTGAATATCTAGATGGATAAAATTTCGTACACAGCTTTATCAACCTGAATGTAGGTCCGTATAAAATTTTGGGTCAAATCCGTCAAACGGTTGACTGTCTATCGGTCTGTTTAATCGCATACTTGTTAAGCATTTGTTTAAAAACCGATCTCCATGCGCATGCGTCCTTGCAGTCTCTGGTACCAAGCGGGAGGATTACGTCAGTTTGTCCTTGAGACGGAGTTTGTGATAGATATGTATTATCTCCTGTTTTGTTTTCGCTGGCTCGTATAATAGCGGATCTTGCTGGAGTGTGATGGAAAATAAATATTGCTAAGTTTTAATACATAGGCATCCCTTTTAATATGATTCTTCACTTAAATATTTTATAATCACTATAATCTGCAATGAAAAACCTTCTGATATTCGTTGCATTCTGGATTACAGTAGGTTCGATTTTTTTTTTTGTCCACGCAAGGGGAGGGGAAATGACAAATTTTTGAGCAGTATACGAGAAAGTTTAGGGGAGGCCACTCCCACTGGTTACTGACTGCAACCACGAATACTTTTCATCTATATTTATTAGCTTCATACTGAAGAAAGATTATATAAATAAAAATTGCAATTAAATTTATAAAAGAACGATAAAATTATGTAATGCGATGCACATTAAGTATCTCCTGCATACGCACGACTACTGGAGGGCTAAGGAATCTAATCGAAGTTATTTATTACATTGCATTGTTTTTTTATTCTTAATTTTTAAAAGTATAGTAGAACCCCGCTAATCCGAAATTCCGGTTAATCCGAACCGATTTTATTTTCGAAAATTATATGTAATTGAAAAAATTGCCTGCAAAGATTTAAATATACATACTAAAAACAAGAAGTACTTTTTCAGCATGCGTAATTTTGTACACATTGAAGAAACTAATGCGATTTGCGGTATGATAAGGTTACTTGATACAGGAGCACATCCATTATCCGTACATCTTCTCTTTCTATTGCTTTTGAATAAAAGAACTAAAGAGATAGTAGTACTGAGTACTTATAACTTACATTTTTTTAGCACACATCTTTTTCTTTTCTATTTTTATCGGAATTTCGGGTAATCCGAACAGGCACCGGTTCCAATTAGTTCGGATTAGCGGGGTTCTACTGTATAGTTCGAAATCCAACATCGAAGAAACAATTTGGCATTGTTTCTTCGATGTCGAGAGGGTAAAACTGCGTAAAATTTTGTTAAAATGAAAAAAAAACTTTTCATTTTAACAAAAGCAATAATGTAATAATAGCTTTACAGGCATTTCATCTTCTTCATGAAACACAATCATGATATATCATTTTAAACAGATTTATTTCATCTTAAAGTATTCTTATTTCTCAAAAGTAAACCATAGTAATTTTATTTGTATGATAAAAAAAAAATCTTTGCCTAAAATTTTAATAACTGAAATTACTTTCGATAGATTCCCAGTCTGATCAACTAGAATTTTGTGTATAATTTACCAAACAGTTAAAGAAATAGTTAAGTTTTTATGACTTATTATATCTCTTACCAAAATGCGTTTTATTTTTTCCATAGAGATGGAAAATGTAATTTCAAAACTACTCCAAGTGGATACCCTGCTATTAGGCTTTGTTCCACTTGGTGGAATTCAGAGGTCAGTAGAAATTTCATTTATATTTATTTCATTATGTTAATATTTATTTTCATTTTTTGCATACATTTTTATAAGTTTTCAGATTGTCATGCTTATTTAACATTTATAGCAATTCTCTGATTGTTGCTAACATAAATAATGCACATAAACTTACTTTACCTATAAAATTTCCTTTGCGAACTGAAAACACTGCGAGAGATTTTGGCTATTTCTATAAAACTTATTTTTTACTCATAAATTATTGATCAAAATTGTTTTTCTTCCCCTTTTTATTAAGTACAAAACCGCATGCTGAATTATAGCGGTGATAGTATTTACAAGCTTTGAAAAACAAGGACCTACGTCAGGCAAAAATCCATTATGATCTTTCGAATTTAGAGATGTTTTAAGAAAAATGAAGTTAAAATTATATAAAAAATAAACTCTTAAGAAAGTTGATCACTGTTTTACAATATTTAAATAAAATAAATTAGATGATCAGTAGTAAAACATAAAATACCATGAAATTATGAAAAGTGTGTATAAGAAACATACTTGCTTTTAAGATTTGATTAAACGTTTATAATCATTGTAAAAGTAGATAAAGGATTCCAAAAGTTTAATTTTAATTATTTATGTTCTTTAACTTATTAAATTTGAAATGTTCATGAAGACAGAATCTACAAATTCTTTTTTCGGTAATTATATTTGGTAACTAAATATCTTCTTGGATATTAAAATTTCTTTCAGGAAATTCTTATAGAATCCGGCGTAGAAGAATTGCTGATGGGTATGGCGTCTCAGATTTCAGAACGAGAGGATGCGGTATTGTGTAGTGACGTCAGAGGTACAGTAGTTTTTATCGAACATTTGGAGTTTATTTGAAGTTTTAAGTGATGCAATTGTTTCCTTTCGGACAACAATTCTAATTTTCTTTCTCTATTAAGGAAAATGAAATCCTGCAGTTTCAGATTTCTTATTCGGTGGTTGATTTTAGGAGACATGTTGAGCTTTTTAGTTATTTAGAATTTTTTGCAATGGCTTTAAATATTTTTTTGTTTATTCCTTTTAATTATGTAAAAGATATTCGCGATAACATTTAATAACTTTCGTCCTAGAAGTCTTAATATTAGGCATTTGCTGTACATAATGTATAGAGTCAGGCGTGGAAATCCTTCGGAAAGATAAGATGCCCTTTAGGAGAATTTTGCATTTGTTGTACCATTTTATCATCAAATTACAGAAGGGAATGAAATGAGGTTTTGATGTCAGGCATCATGCTGAAAATATTCAGCTGGTATTTCTAAATTCGCAAGCGCGAAGCAGGCTTTTACTTTCGCTCTTTTTCCTTCAGTCTAAAAACGAAGACTTAAAGAGACTAAGAAAGAAGTCAATATGTGGAGATAATTCAGAGATAACTCTAGAGATACTCCATTTAATTTTAGATAATCCGTAAATTTTTATAGAATATGGACAAAAAATGATATAACCTACTAACTATTGTTTTGAGCTGTCCTCTTTTGGTAATAATTTGAGAAAACTCCACAGTGAGTCATAAACAAGGTCAAAATCCCAATAAAACCTTTATAACACAATAAAAGCTGAAGAAAGAAGCGACAAGTGTTATCTAACCCCGAATTGATTGAAAAGAACAAACAGAACTGTCCATTGTGTCGCAACAAGACCTTCTTTCCGCAACACGATGTGACGGCATCCATCTGAATTCATCGCCTCCCGACAGAACCTTTCGCGGTGAGACGACCCCCAGCTGCTTTTGCGAGGATTTCGAAATTTTGCGATGAATCACGGTAAACTAGTTGCAGTTTCCGTATAATTAGCGCAACGCTTCAGAGGTCGAACTGCTCTGAATTATCCTCAACAACAAAAGCAGGCCGCACAAATCAGGTTCCTTTTTTATCATTTCGAAGGTACCATTTAACTTCCCCGAGATGAATTAAATGATTGACACGACCGGGCAGGCCAACGAAAAGGCATTAGAAAGGAGTGGGTGGAGCTGCCTTGGGTGCGTGAATGGAAGTTAACAGCGTTTAAAATTTGTAAGATCGCGGGCGATTCACTGATGCATTGTGTGAAGGCTTGTCTGGAGATTTTCTCTCTTTTTTTTCTGAATTGTCTCAAATTAAAGGCTTTCAAGTTGGGCAGAGAGGCTTTTGTGTTGAATGAATATCAGTAAAGAAAATAATAGCTGTTTGTTTCTTGAAATAGTGAACACAACGATAGCTTGTAACATGAAAAAGTGAATAGAATGAGAGAGTTGTTGTGACGGGTTGGGGCTTCCCGCCCTCTCTCATTTGTAGAACTGGATCAGTTATTATCCTGGGATAAAAAATGCAAACTTAGAAGTGATGCGGTGCATGTTTAATTGGGCGCATTTTTTAATCTAAAGGCTGCAATGATAAAAGGAAAAAAGGAACAGGCAGTTGTTGATATGAATTTGAGAAAGAGAAAAGCTGTTGTTGCGTTTACTTAATTTAATATTTAACAAAATATGTCGT